>PVKE010007530.1:0-50405 GCA_004027555.1 Craseonycteris thonglongyai
TGGATGGATGGATGGATGGATGGATGGGTGGATGGGTGGATGGATGGATGGATGGATGGGTAGTGGATGGATGGGTGGATAATGGATGGATGGATGAGTGGATGTGTAGTGGATAAGTGGATGGATGGATGGATGGATGGATGGGTAGATGGGTGGGGGGATAACAGATGGACAAATAAGCTTAGAGGAGGAAGTTGCAGGAGACAAAGTAAGAGGTAAACAGAATCCAAATTGCAGGCAGCCTTATTTGAAATGCACACCAGCAGAGAATCACCCTAAGGACCTTGAAAAGATGCTGAAGAGATGCAAGTAAGAAAAGTAAAACTCATACGGTTTACATTTCTGAAAGGCCATCCTGGCAGCAGTTGGAGGCAGGCGTGCTGGGGGCAGGAGAGGGAGAGGCAGGGGAACCCCTCGAGGACCACCTCTAACCATCCTGGTGAAAGGCAGTGGGGAGGAGGAAGGAAAAACAGAGTCAAGAGGTGATTCAAAAGCAAAACCTGTCGCACTCGGTGACCAGTTTAGACCTGG
This sequence comes from Craseonycteris thonglongyai, assembly GCA_004027555.1. NCBI lineage: Eukaryota > Metazoa > Chordata > Mammalia > Chiroptera > Craseonycteridae > Craseonycteris > Craseonycteris thonglongyai. The sequence goes on from PVKE010007530.1 coordinate 532, forward strand.
AAGGCAGGAAAATGGAGGCATCTAGAGCAATCACAGAACTGGCACTGGGGGGAACTGGGTCCACAGGGGTGATATTAACCTGAAGAGGGACCCAGAAAAGGCAGTGGGTCTGAGGTTGGGAGAAATGGTGAATCTGAACTTGGACCTCCCAGGAGATGTCCATCAGACAGTAGGAGCCTGGAGCGAGGGGAGCTGGGTGTCAGCACATTTGGGGGTACTTGGGAGCCAGGGGCACTTTGAGGCCATCCGGAAAGCAAGTGAAATTTAAAGGGCCAGAGCAGAAGCTCAGGCAGGCTGATGCAGGAAGAGCCGAGGAGGGGGGCTGAGAGGGGTCCTATTGGCGTTGAAGCAGACTGAGAGAGAATGTACACCTTTGAAGCCTCATGACACAGTGCTTGTACTTCTACTGTGAGATCTCTTTCTGAAATAACGGTCACTTCTGTTTGTATCCAATCCAGCATAGATTCCTCTGAGGTCCTACACATAGTAGGTCCTTAATAACTTCCCCATAATCTGAACTGTCCAAGGATGGGGGCGGTGGGGGGTGGGAGCGGTGGGCGGTGGGGGGGTCCCTAATTAGTTTCAATCCAGACTAATTGCTTTTTCCAACTTTTACACAAATCTGCCTCTTAATAGGTTCTGAGAATCGATGTCCCATTATTCTTTGCCGCAGCGGAGTTTATCCCTGTTGGTGGGTTCATTCTCTGAGAGGTCCTCTCTTTCTCTCTCATTTCCTGGTCTTTCAGCAGGATATCTTTGTTCTTGAAAGTGAAGGGGGGGGAATTAAGTGGGTCTTTGAAATTAACAACCGGGACCAATAACAACCGGGACCAACCAGACCCAAGAAAAAGCCCCTCGGGTTCTCTCAAGGTGCCCACTCCAGACAGAACCCATATTGCTTAAGAGGAGCAAACGGAAGACTCTGCTCAGGCCTCAATCAAACATATTCTCCGTGTGTGTTTGCCGGTCATTGAGGGCTCACTACCTACCAGGCACTGGCTGAGCAGTTGATCTGTGACCCCATTTAATCATCACAACAATGCTGAGATGTTTGGACTATGATCAGCCCCGTTTTTCAGATGGGGACTCTGAGACTCCGAGAACTTGCCCAGGTCAGGGACCTAGAATGTCGTGCAGACCTGCCTGGAAACCTGCCCGTGTCCCCCCAAGGCAGCCTGCTGATGTCCCAGTGTCACCACAGTGTCCTGACCTTGGCCCCAGACATTAACCCTTTCTCTCTCAATGGGCACTAAGATTCTTCCATAAAATGCTTTGTGGACAGAGAGCAAAGAAAGAGATACGGCTCAAGCTTTCCAAGCAGAGTCAATGCCTTCTGATGCCACAGAGCACCCCACGGCCCCCCAGGTTTACCACAGCGGGTCTCAGCATACAGAAGCCATACCTAAAGGGAGGCACCGCTCAGATCTCTAGGCGCCAGGGCAGAAGGAACCGATGAGCAACAAACTGGCGGGAGATCCAACCCCCATGTCACTAGGGCCCTTTGTAAAGCTCGGGGGTTGTTGAAGTAACCGGGACCCAGAGCAGTGAACTTGCCCCTCATGACCCCCATTCCTATTGCCATCCGGGGCGAGTGTGTCAGGAGGGGCACAGCGTGGAGGTGGCAGTGGCCGGGAATCTCGCAGGACTGGGTTCAGAGTCAGCTCTTCCATCTCTCCCATCCAAGCCTCCCCTTTCTCATCTGTACAGTGGCATCAATTACGAGTCCTGGGGCCTCAGGTACAAGGAGCTAATGCGTGGAGGGCCCTCATTTTTCCCGAGCAAACAGTGAAACCTCAGAAACTGTCCTGTTAGCTGTTACCATTCTTATCTTTACCCAGCTGGCTGCAAGCCAAGAGCTCTGCACAGCTGCAGGGAAGTGGGGAGGGCAGAAGCACCAAGCCCACGGGCCGCCCAAGTACCTCGTTATTTCCAGCCCAGTACTAGGCTGCGGAAGGAGCATGGAGCAGCCTCGGGCCCGAGTCCTATGACCCTTTGGATCTTGGGTAAGTTTTTGTGCCTCTCTGAACCTCATGCTGTTCAGGGTCCAGTGTGAGAGAAAGGTAGTCAAATTATCATGCAAATGAATGCAGACTCGGAGGTGTGCCTACTATGAAGGAAAGGAGAGTGATTCTGAGAGCAGAATAACAGAGCAACCTGCAGTGGTTGGCGGGGGAGAGGGCGGCAATGGGGGCTGTGGGGGAGGTTTGCCTAAGGAAGCTGGGGTGAGCAGGAGTCAGTAGGTAAAGAGACAGAAAAGCATTTCCGGCATAGGGACCGACGTGCCCAGCATGGTGCCTGCAGCCAGGGGTCAGCGCCCGAGCCAGGGAGGAGAAGAGAGCCCCCAGCGGACACCAGGCGAACCCTGCCTGCTTTACCAATAACTGTCTTCAAGGACACAGCTTCTCTCTGCTCTGCTCCGTGGCTTAGCCCAGATGCCAGGGGCAAGGCCAAGCACATAGTTGGAGCTCCAAAGAGATGTGCCAACCTTAGAAAAGGCGACCTCGTGTACTCTATGACTAGCAGTCAGCCAAGGGCACAGGCACCTTGCACTGAGCTCTGCGGTGAGCAATGCCAAGGGCAGGGTCCAGGGCTCAGCAGTCATGAGAAGCCACCGCCCTCAAGAGCCTACCTGCAACCCAGCCTCCTGCCTGGGCCAGACACACTGCAAACACGGGGGTGCCTGGCAGGGCTTGGCCAGTGAGAAGTTTCCTCTGTGAGGTCATTTTCAGGGAAATGCTGTGCTTAACAGCCCACAGAGGAGAGATGCGTATTTCCCCAGCTGTTCCTTCTACATCAGCGAGCAGCCCCATTCTGTGGAGAAATGTCCCCAACACACCGAATCTGGGTTCTTTGCTTCTGAAGTGCACATCGCGCTCCCCTTCTCTCTTGGGCCCAGTTAGGAAAAGTGGGCTTCGGGGATGACGTAGGCCCTCCCTGGGGGTCCAGGGAAGGTGGAGACCTGGTGTTTGTGTCTAATATCACACACGGCTGAAGAAATCGGTTCATTCCCAGACTTTTGGAACAACACGCTGGCCCCTGCTGGCCACCCGACTACCTCCTAAGGCAGGAACCTGAGGGCACAGGGCGCAGCCACTGTGGAGGCCCTGACCTCCAGTCACTCACTTCCCGTGGCTGCCATGGTGCCACACAGGACCTGGCCAGCAGCCTTCACTGATTGGACACACGCTGAGACCTGACCCAGAGGAAAGCAATCCACGGCTTATGGGCGGTCAATCCGATTCAATGTGCACAGAACGAGAGGGAAAAGGCCATAGTGGGACCAACATGCACATGAACTGTCACACACAGGAGGACAGGCACTGGGAGAGGCTGGTGGAAGACTCACAACCCAGAGAAAAACAGAAAGGGCACAGAGAGGGTAAGTAACAGGCCTAAGGTCACACAGCTTATAAGTGCCTGAGCCAGGATTTGATCTCCCACCTAAGTGCAGGCTCTGAGTTCTTGCAACAGCACATGCTACTCTCCACAGGAGGGTGGCGGGATAAGGCTGCTCTTGTGGGGGAGAGAGGTCGGGAAAGGGGAGGGTCTGCAGAGTGAAGGGAGAGGCTGCTGGAAGCAGAGATCAGCCCGGAGGCTTGTGCTATACTTTCAGCACCAACTTCTCTGTTGTTGACAAAGGTCTGTTTCATGTGATTTTTAGTCTTTACTCAGTGCTTTTACGTGCCAAGAAATGGGCCAAAGGCTCATATCACTTCCCCCCATGGGCCACCACACAAGAGGTCTGTGCAGGAGTTGCTACTGATCCATGTTACAGAGGATTAAAGCCACTTCCTGGAGGAGCCAGGATGTGAGCCAGGCATGTGTGCCACCCAGAACCACGCAGCTGCCTGGGGCATGACTTTCCCACCAGGCTGAGTGGCGGTGAGGCCAGCAAGGCACGTTGGCCATGGGGTGGCGGGGGGGGAGAGGGGTTCCAAAGGGCATTTCAGGGGACAAAGTGCCAACTTACCCAGAGAACCACTCGGGGAGACAGCCAGGGACCCCCAACAGCCTAAAGAGGAGGAATCGTCCACAACACTTAGAGACAGGTGAGGACAGAAACGGGAGGTGACATGTCCAGTGATCACTTCTGAGTCTGTTTCCTGGATTTCTCTGCAACTTCCACCACCTCGCACCCTCCCGTCCTCACCCCCTTTAGCGTTTCCTACGCGATGTTTTTCAGGCAGCTGCACCCTCTCTGAGGCCTTGCCAACAAAAACCAGCAACCAGATCATTGTCCCTTTTACCTGACAAATGTCTCCACTCAGGTGTCAGTTACTCAGCTTCTATTATCCCCTCGACGCAATTCATCAGCTGGAATGGTTAGTTTCATGGCAAAATTTGTCTTCCTTCATTCCCCATTAATGTCTTATAAGGGTGCAGCACAAACCTGGCGTCTCCAAGAGGGCCTGGCCCAGGGTAAGAACTCGCTTTCAAAACCCTTTACATCCATCAGCAAAAATCAATGTGATTGTTTAAGGGTCCTTTACTGGTTAGGGCAATAAAGATTCCTCAAGCTGAATGTTCTCTTTACTCCTCACGCTACTCGAAGCCTACCTGGTGTTTGGGTTGGGGGTGTGGGGTGGGGGGGGGTCTGTTTTTATAAAAAAAAGAAAGAACTCAGATGAAAGATGTTTTCTTTTGCAGATGACAGCATCTCCCCTGTTTAAAAACCATTCAGCATATAATGTTGGTCAGAATGCTCCTCATTAAATAGTCCAGGAAAATGGAAGGGAAATGGTCCAAACCGGCTAAACGGATAAAGACATGTCACCGTGTAGATGTGAACACTGAATAGCAGGCTGTTGAGTTGGAGACAGTCCCTCCACGGTGACGAGGCAACACTGCAGAAATGGAGACACAAGTGCAAGGGCGGGTTGTGGATATTGTTTCTCTACCCTGGACCATCCCCGTGTCAGGAAACCCAGCATTCAAGGAAGCGGAGACTGGTTTCTGCAGAAAGGATTCGAGATGGTTCTACTTGATGGCTTGCTTTGGATTCTTTCCTTTACCCAACACATACTGATCGCCTACTAAGTATCAGACACTCTGATGGCTCTGGGGACAGTATAAATAAGAGACACAATTGTACCCTCCGGGGGCTTACAGTCAGTGGAGATCCAAAGAACAAAGGGGGAGTGAGAGATGCTATAAGCACCTATAACATGGAGAAGCGGGAAGGGCTGAGCATGCCCTGAGGGTTCTCATTCCTAAGTACTATTATTTCTCCAATGAGTCCCCTTCTCCACACCTTCCCCACTGTTACTCCAGTCTAAGCCCCCAAGTCACTCTACTGGGACTATTGTAACAGCTTCCTAAAGAGATTCCAGGAATCCTCTCTGGTCCCACCCGTGCATCCCCCACATCCCTTCTAGAGTAACCCACGGGGGGGGGGGGGGCGGAGGGGGTCTTTGAAGTACAAGTCTGATCCTCCACCCCTCTGATAAAGCCCAGTAGAAAAAAAAAAAGACAGAGAGGAGAGAAAATGGGAGAATGGTGGAGGGAAGGAGGAGAAGGAGGATGGGGTGCTTCTTCCCCTAGCACTAAGTCACTGTGACTTTCCTAACATATGATCTTGGGCAACTGTCTTCACTTTACTCAGCTACAAACTAGGGCTAATCACAGCACAGGCTGAACTGCACAAAACTGCCAATATTCAGCTCCTTTTGACCGACAAGAATGGCGATTCCATATGGTTCAACTTCATGTGTCCATCATGGGACTGTTGTGAGATGAAATGAGATAAGTACCGTGCCTGGAAGATACAGGAATGCTCCATGAATGGTGGCTGTCGCTCATGGTTCCTCCCTCTGCTCCATCCTACCTTCTATTGCTGCAACAATCTCCCTCGGGCCATTGCATGGAGCCAAGCCACTAATTTCATGGGTATTTGGCCATGAAACCCTGAAATGCCTTAGTTGAGGGCAGTGGGGGGGCCGGGGGCAGGTACCCTCCTTCTCCCCTGTGCTTCAGCCCATCCTTGGAGCGATCTTTATTTCTGGCCAGGCCCGCAGAGCTGATGTCTGCCTAGCACAGAGGAAAATTGGTTCTGCCACATCCTCCACTCAGAATGATTTTCTTCATGCTCCGTTTGTCTACAACTGTCTTTCCAATCATTCTCGCTGTTAGCACATGGTCTACGCGCTTGAAATCCAGCCAGAGGAAGCGGGTGAAATTTATGATCCGCTGACTACCAAAGCTCTGAGCTTTCAGATTTGAATATAAATGCTGGGATGAGGTCATAAGGAGCAACAAGTAGCAAGACAGCCAATCTGCAAATCTGCCACGCCGGAAATCCATACTTTAATCTACCACCAATTAAAAACATTGATCGGACAACCAACATTCATTAATAGAACACAGAAATGTTTCCAGCCTTTTATTTTGAGATTATAATTTTTGATGGAGTTTCAAACGCCTCTGTATCACTATTAGCGTCAGTGTTTTGCCAATAACGTCCTGCTCAAACAGAACAATTCATTAGTGCTAAAACCCATTTACTGGAATGGCCTGAAAGTCGCCTCGGCTTTCTCTATTAATGTATTACAAGATGAAATATTTCACGAGCCGCTGGTTGACATACTTGACACTCCCTCTCTTACTGCTTAGCTTGCTCAAGGTGGAGAAAAAAAAAAAATTCTCTCTTCCGCAAATGAGATGCCAGGCACAAGCTGAAAGCATAAATCCAGGCCTTTAAAAATGGTTACTGACCTTCAAAATAGAGACAGCCCCCATCTGTATTTCCTAATGAACTTATCTCTTGCAAGATAATCCTCAAGATAAATGAAATCATCCAAGAAAAATGCTTACGATGGTGCCTGACCCAGAGTCAGAACTAAATAAATACTAGCTATTATTTGCGGGGGGAGGGGTCGTGAAAGCTAGAGAAGTTAATATCACAAGGTGCAAGTCACGTGATGACAGCAAAGCCCACCTCTGTGATTGCTCCGTTTGGGTGACCTCAGCGTAGAGCCAATCTCTCTAAGCATAAGTTCGGTTTCTCTCCCAACTCTGAAATGGGCAATTATGTTATTATGTTAGTTTCCTGAGGCTGTCCTGAGACAGGGCAGGACAGATCACGGATATTATTTCTCTGCCCTTGACTATCTCCACATGGGGACATCCAGAATTTAAGGGAATGGACATGACGGCTGCAGGAGGGATTGGAGACGGTGGTAATTGATGGCTCGTTGGGAGTTGTTTCGTTTCGCCAACGAATACTGGTTGCCTACTACGGAGTAGACCACAATTGTCCAACCCGGGGTCCTCAGGCCACATGAGGCCCAGAATGGCTTTGAATGCCGCCCAACACAATTTCGTAAACTTTCTTAAAACATTATGAGATGTTTTTACCATTTTTTTACTTTTTAGCTCATCAGCTATCATTAGTGTTCGTGTATTTTATATGTGCCCCAAGACCATGTCTATCCTTCCAGGGTGGCCCAGGGAAGCCAAAGGGTGGGACGCCTCTATATTAGACACTATGATGGTTCTAGAGACAGCCGTAAGTTATCACAGACTTGGTAGCTTACAACAGCTGACTCTTGCAGAGTTCTGAAGGCCAGAGGTCCAAAGTCAAGGCAATGGCAGAGCCGGCTCCCTCCGAAGGTTTGAGGGGAGGAGGCTTCCTGCCTCTCCCAGCTTCTGGGGCTCCTGGTGCTATCGGCTTGTGGCTGCATGGATCCTATCTCTGCCTCGCTGTCTGTGTGTCCCCATTCTTCACCAGTCATTGGATGAGGGCTCTCCCTAAATCCAGGATGATTTCATCTCAAAATCCTTAATTCATTGCAGCTGCAAAGACCCTACTTCCAAATAAGGTCACACTGCAGGTGGATGTGAAGGGGAGAGAGGGGGCACCATTCAACCCACGGCAGGGGGTAAGGGCAGTACCTGCCTCTTAGGATGGTTGGTGGGGTTGAATGAGAAAATCGCACAGAAGGAGGTTGGCTAGGATGTGGCCCATAGCAGGGCTCAGTGAAAGGAGCTAGAAATAGGCACAATTGCTCTAATTCATACTTCCCAAGATCACTTGGTTTTAAAGGGCTGCACATGTTCCTGGAAGCGTGGCTGTCCTGGTTTCCAGCTACTTGGGTTTTCTGTCCCCACTGCCAAGCCCAGTCTGGGTTATTACAGCAACAGTTTGCTAAGTCATGACCTCAGAACACCCTGCAATTCTCCCCACAGCCACCAGAGGGGGCTTTCCTACCTACAGAAAAGCCGGGACTTCTGCGCCTTCTCTGTGGAGCCTCCATGCCTCTTGGCTTTCCAGAGCCTCGGGACAGAGTCCAAGCTCTCTCCTGGCCGCAGGGTGTGGGCCTGCCTCCCTCTCCAGCTCCTCCTTCTGCAACTCCAGCTCCAATTCTAGTCGTACTGACTGGTTTGCAGTTCCTTCCACAGGCTGCATCCTCTTGCAATGTCATTCTAACACCCTTTCACACCCTCCTTCGGAATGGGACTCCACTGAGTCATGGTCTACTTTCCAGTCTCAGAGAACGCATCACCGCTTCCAGGAAGCCTTCCCGGTTTGAGCCTCCAGGTCTGAGTTAAGCACCTTATTGTGTTAGTCCCTCCCCGCCTGGATCAAAGCCCGCCTCCCTCTGTAGTTTACCTGCTTGATTCCATGTCTCTCTCTTTGGCCATATGGCGAGTTTCTTCAGGTCAAGGATGGTGTCTTACTCACCCCTGTAACCCCAACACCAAACCCAAAGCCAGGCCCATTGAACGAAGTCCAATGAACAAAGGAATCAATGAATGTATCCTCACAGGTCTACCTACAAGAGTGTGATACATACCAGATTGAAATTCTGTACGTCACTGCATTGGGGACCCCACCACCTGATTTTTCTTGTCACTCTGGACCCGGCCAGAAGAGTCCCAACAACAGGATTCTAGGCCAGAACAATGGCCCAAGTCAGGGCACCATGATCCTGGAGACAGACCTAAATTTTCACATTCAATGTGTCCTTGAAAAGCTACGTCTGTGTATGCAGACATGCAGACATATGGAGCACAGAGAAGCATGGCACTTGGGAGGTGTATGACAAAGGGAGTCAGGAACATGAGGTTTAACCAGCTTCACGACCTTTGAAAAACCACAAAACTTCCTTGGGCCTCAAAAGTCTCCACTGTTTAACAAGTGGGATGGTCTTGAAGACGGACCGGACCATGAGAATCTCATCCTGTTTCTTTGAAATTCAAATAACTGGGGATGCTGGGATGGCTCAGCGGGTTTAGCACTCACTTTGCAGCCCCAGGGTCCGAGGATCAAATCCCGACCCCAGCCCATGCGGACCCATACACTGAACCACTTTGGTTCACCAGGGCAAGACCCCCAGCCTGGTTCCTGCCCTGCACAGCCCCACCCCCACCTGTGAAATGAAACTACATAGAAAACTAGTGACATGCAACTATAGAGTCTGCTCTGGGCCCTACTCCCCCGCCCCCATCAAAAACAATAAAAATAAATCTTAAAAAAAAAAAATTCAAATAACTGCCCTTGAATTCATGTTGCTCACAACCTCCACCCAACTAAATTCTACAGAACATATACTCAGCTCCCTTGGACGGGGCTCCACTTGGCACGTGATGCCTGACCAGGTAGAACACACACGGCCTCTAGCCAGTCCTGCAGGTAAACCACATTCTCCAGAACTTCGCACAGATAAAATATGGGCTGTTTACTCAGAACCGTGGAGAGTTCCAATCTGGCCTCAGCCAAAAAGCTCCTGGAAAAGCTGAACACTATAGAGTCTCTCAACTCCCAGGCAACTCAGAAAAACCCTAGAGCCCCTGTTTCGTTAGGTTGAAGCTAAAATAAATCGATGGAAAATGCTTTCAACTGACCAAAAGATGATCTTTCTCTCCAGACCTTCATCACTGGTCTCCAGTACTCCCAAATTTGGCAAGAAGCCTTACTAAAGCACTGGTCTAGCTTAAAGGGCAGTGTTCTCTAAGGAACTGGGAGGGTAATATATAATGGGGAGGGGATTTTGTGCCCAAAACAATAAAGAACCAAAGACCCCAGAATTGCGAGGGTTTGGGGAGGCAGCAATACCATGATGGTGTGAATGTCACTGAATTTTACACTCTTTGTCATTCTCAGGTGGTCTTACTACACATTGTCCCACTGACACAGTGCAACTTATATCCAACATGACATTTGTTCTAGGAGGATAAGTCATTCTGAATTTTTTATAATTTTTTCCAACCAATTTAAATACTATCAAATGGTGTTAATAGCCAAACTAGTATCTTTACCTCTGGCATTTATCCAGAGCTACATAATATTTCCAGCTGCTAGGCTGACACCTCCACTTGAATACTTCCTTGGATAATACAAAATCTAAATCAAACTCCTGATTTCAACTGACCCTGTTCCAAACTCACCCTCTTCCCGTCTTTCTCATCTCATTAAACGGCCCCACTGACCACCCAGTCACTCAAACCAAAAACCTTAGAGAGGGGAAGCTGGGATGGCTCAGTGGGTTGAGCACTTGCTTTGCAGCCCCGAGTTTCAAGGATCAAGTCCTGGCCCCAGCTTGTGCGGACTCATGTGTTGAACTGGGTGCGGCCCCCAGTTCGGTTCTTGCTGGGGCAAGCTTCCCATGTGGGGTCCTCCAGTTCGGCCCCCAGCTCGTGGGGGCGTGCCTCCTGTGCAGGAAGCCCCTGGCCTGGTTCCTGCCCTGTGCAGACACCGCCCACCTGTGTGGAACGAAACTGAGGTGAAAACTGGTGACGCACAGCTGTGGAGACTGCTCTGGGCCCTCCCCCTTCTCCGTATTTCTCTCTGTCTCTGTCTTTCTCTGTCACTATCAAAAGCAATATAATAAATTTTAAAAAAAAAGAAAGAAAGAAAAGAATAACTTCAGAGACACCCTTTTGTCTGTTTCCTCGTTCCTAGTGTCTGATCCATCATCAGCTTTGACTGGTTCCACTTCCAAGATACATATCCCGGGCCTGTCCATTCTCTCCGCTCACCAGACCCCACCCTCTGTCATCCCCCATGAGAGCAGCCGCAGTAGCCTTCTTGCTCCCCCATCATCCACCGCCCACCCAGGTACCAAAACAACCTTTTAAAAACATATGAGCCACATGTAAAATCAAGTTCAACATCTTCACCATCACCGTGGCTTCTGAAGCCACACGGGTCTGGTCAGGTCAGCTTAGCTCATTCTCCTCCCGATTCGAGAGGAACCAGCCGCACTGGTCAACATAGCCCACCCTGTTGGCTGCCCCCTAGCTGTCCCCAAGGCTGGCTCCTTCTCAACCTGCCAGCTAAGCTCAATGCTATCTCCTCAGAGAGCCTCCCTGATCGCCTTCAGAGCAGAAGTACTCCATGTCCTCGTTACTCTACCACATCGTTCCGTTTCCTTCACCACACTAGTATAACTGGAAATCAACATATTTATTCACTTACTACTTCCCTGTTGTCTTTTTTTTCTTAATTTTTATTTTGTGGTTTTTGACAGAGACAGAGAGAGACAGAGAGCCCAGAGCCGTCTCCATAGTTGTACATCAGCGGTTTTCAACATGGTTTCCTTCCACACAGGTGGGTGGGGGCCACACAGGGAAGGAACCAGGCCAGGGGCCTCCTACATGGGGGGCACACCCCCTCAAGCTGAGAGCTGAACTGGGGGCCTCCTGCATGGGAAGCTCACCCCAGTTCAGCATGTGGATTCCCACGGGCCGGGGCCGGGACTCGATCCTTGGACCCCACGGCTGCAAAGCAAGTGCTCAACCCACTGAGTCATCCCAGCTTCCCTCTTGTCTTCCATTCTATACTCCTACTAGAATAAAGGGTGTCCCAAAATTCACGCAAGAAGTAATTTTGTACGAAAATGGCGAACTGAAGCTGCCAAACCTTCATTATTTTTAAAATATTGCTCAACAATGAAAATGCGTTGTTCTTTCGCATAGCACTTCATTTTTAATAACCCTGAACTGTCAGCTGTCATGCTGTCTTTTCTTTCTTTGTTGGCAACACTTGACCGCACAAATGAGACAAAATTCAAATCTTGCGTGAATTTTGGGACACCCTTTACAAGCTCAAAACAAGGAAGAACTGGCCTGTCTTGTTATTCTGATCACCTCCCGGTCGTCACGTTGATGAAGGAGCGACCCTGACCCTCAACAGCAGGAGATGGGCAAACGCGTGACACTGGGCACTGGACAGGTGCGATCGGCCGCCAGCCACATGTACTCACAGCTGGGGGAAGGGGACCCCGCACGTCAGGCAGGGCCACTCAACACTGTACTTGGGAACAGAATGAACGAGCAGAGGCTGCAAGCAGCTGGCTCCGTGGTGACAAGAGCTGAGGTGCCTCCTGGTTCCCACCAAGGATGCAACTGGCTCATTTGAGTAATTTCACAAGCCGGCAACTAACAGAAGCCGGGGGGTTACGGGCCAGGTGGAGAGCAGCTGGGGGTGGCGGGCAGGGGGACTAAGGCGGTGGGGAGCTTTCCCCACTGGGCAGGGGCACACCTTATGAGAGCAGGGGACCCACGGTTAGGCCTGTGGGGCCCTGTGAGACCTTTTATGTTTAGTATCTGCCACACAGCCAATGCCCAGTACTTAGTGAATAAAGGAATGCGTCCAAGCAGTAGATCCTCCCTCATTTCCACCTTTGGTCTAACCAGCTAGATACTTCGGCAACTCAGAAGGAAACCTGGGTGACTGCAGGGGCAGCGAGTGTGACTCAGTTTCCCCCGGTGTCACGTCTGTGAGTGAGTGTCCCTTCGGTTTCATGACCTTCGCAGCTTTGTTTCTTCAGCACAGTCATGCCCCCTCCCCCACGGTTTTGCTCTCCGTGGTTTCGGTTCCAGCATCCAAAAACATTAAACGGGAAATTCCAGGGGGGGAAAAGGAAACAATTCCTACACTTCACGTTGTGCGGCCTTCTGGGCAGCATGATGGAGCCTCACGCCATCGCTCCGCGCCCGGTCGGGATGGGAATCATTCCTTGTCCAGCGTCTTCACACTGCACGTGCTCCCGGCCTGTTAGTCCCTTAGCCGCTGTCTCCTCAGGTCACCCGCAGCCTGACACTATGTAACAGTGCTACGTGGCTCATCTCACCTCCTCTCATCACACAGGCTTTGACTCACCTCACATCATCACAATAAGAAGGGTGCGCACAGGACGTATTTTGAGAAAGACCACATTCATGTAACTTTTCTTACAGCACATTGTTATAACTTCTATTTTATTATCAGTTATTGTTGTTCATCTCTTACTGTGCCTAATTTATGCATTAAACTTTATCAAAGGTAGGTAATATAGGGGAAAAGAACATAATCTACATAGGGTTCAGGACTATCTGGGGTGTCAGGCATCCACTGGGGGTCTTAGACTGTATCTCCCACAAGATAAGGGAAGAATACTGTATTCTGTTTGGACCGGAAGTGTAATATCCCCACAGATCAATGCAATGTTTTATTTAAACTACAAATGTATAAATGTTGTAGATAAAAATGAGTCTTCTAGCCAAGCACCTGCTCAACTCTTTCATTTATTTTTCATCTGAACCATGGTGCTCAAAGGTATCCCCATACCTTTACAATATGAAGACATGGTCGGACCTTTCCTTTTTGAATATTCACCATTTGCATTAGAAAGAAAATAAATATGCAAATGAAATGTTCAACAGCCAATGAACAATGACATGCCTTAATCAGAGCTTCTAATGTATATTGCAATGGTTCTCCTAATAGTATTTATTTTTAATATGAAAAGGGCATACTGTTGAAAAGGATTTGAAAAATACAAAGCATAAGAACAGAAATATAGTCCCATTGTCCAAATACAACCACTGGGGTATTGTTTCTTCTGATATCATTTTCCAGGAATAATTATCTTTAACAGAGCTGGATTTGTACTACATATATATGACATTAGATCATATTTTTACTTAACATCATAATACCACCCTTTTTGGTGTTATACTCCTTAAACACAGATTTTTTTAATGACCCCATAAAATTGCATCAGTTGGATGGATATACCTTAAGTTCCTTAGCTATTTACCTATGGTTGGATATTTAAGTTGTTTGCAAGTTTAGGCAGTTTACAATATCTTAATAGCACTGAGTCCATTTTTATTCTGAAACCTTTTAGGATATCTAAGATGATTTTCTTATGAGAAATCTTCAAAATCTCTAGACTAATATTAAAGACATCTTGCAGGTTTTTTGATCTATATTATCAAAAAAAATTTCCCAAAAGAGACACGGCAAATTTCTTTTAAAATAATTGGTTTGCTTTTAAGCAGAGTGACATTGACTTTGGGTTTATCTATGCTGTTCCTAACTTATTTCCTGACATCATTGAAGGAGTCTTTTAGCACCTTACCTTCCATTGCTTTGCTATGATATTCTCACTCACGAATTTCCATTTGTCACCACCAAATTCTATGTCGAGGCATTTTCCTGCTACAATCCGTATAAATCCATAATGTGGTCATGCGACAGGGCACCAGTTCCATCTACAACGCTGGGAATCGGGATTAGCCCGTCAGAATGCTGGTCCCGGCAGCCCCACGCTGGGGTCGTGGTAAAGAACAGCCTGTCCTGCCAGTGGGGGCAGGGGGGCAGGTACATGTCAAGGATGGGAAACAACATGGACGCAAAGACGCTGGGGATTAACTTGGCCTGGGACGAAATTAAATATTCAGCTCAAAGCATTTAAGTGATCCGAAGAACTATTTTCTTCCAGTATTTCAAATACAGCCGTCTTGGATGGGGGGGGCGGGGAAAAGATGAGTTCTGAGGATCCCTTTATCTCTTCAAAGACAGCACTGCTTAGCAATGTGGCCTGAAAGCTAAGCGCTTAGAGAACAGAAGCCCGGGCTGGGTGTGAGCGGAAACCACCCAGCTACGCAAAGTGACTGGGATTTCTGGCCCCGGGTCTTCTATGGCCCCTGACCCAGCGCACCAAACCCAGTGTCTTCCCCGCAAAACCGAGGGCACCGCGTGGCCTCCTTATGCGTGTCCTTGTTGAAGAAAAGCAGCGTGGGGCAGTCTAAGTCATGAGCCACTTCTGCATGTCCGTGGGCAGGCCTAGGGGCCTGCAGGGGCCTGTCCCCAGACAAAGGAGCAGGGGAGCGTCAGGGTGTCCCCACACGCCCCCCACCCATGGCTGCCGCCCCTGGGCTGACTGAAAATGAGCTGTCTTAGTTTGTTGCTCTACTTAGATGGGAGCCTTCAAAACCTCCCTGCGAAGGCCAATGCAGAGCTGTGTGCCAGGAGTCTGCCAAGAGCTCGGATTTCGGAGGAAATCCTCTAAGACGAGGCTGTGTGTGGCAACTCCTCTCACAGTTAAAAGCCACAGAAACAATCAGGAACGGGAAGCTGATACTGATTATGGACGTCCAGCCGGACAGGGAGTACCATGTCATCTCTAAAAGTTAGGGGCAGAAAATATTCAGTGGGGGGAATACAGGTGGGAATGCCAGGAGAGCTCAGGGGTTGATCACTGTGCCTCGTAATCACAAGGTCTGGAGTTCAATTCCTGGCCCCGGCCCATGCAAACCCATAGGCTGAACAGCAGTGCAACAGGTAACCACTGGGATGGCTCAGCGGTGAAGGTTCTCGTCTCCCATGGGGGAGGCCCCTGGTTCAGTTCCCGCCCTGGGAGGTCCCACATCCACCTGTGTGCACTGAAACCCTGTCACAGCTAATGACGTACAACTATGGAGACTGCTCTGGGCCCTCCCCCGTTTCTCTCTCTCTCTCTCACCTTCTCTCAAAAAACAATAAAATACATCTTTAAAAAAAAAGCAGGCAGGTAACAAAGCAGTTATGTAATTGCCTTGGCCACAGAAAAAGACAATATTTCAATATGGCAGCTTGAGGATACCTGTTTATCTTCTCTTACTCCCCAAATCCTATGAAACAGTAGTAAACATGATGATGATGATGATGGTGATGATGATGATAATGGTGATGATGACAGGAACCGGAAGGAGTGGAGTGGCTCTCTTGCCACCTCCGTGTCCCTCGTGGTATCGCAGGAGGTCACCTACACACTGAAGCTAGGAAGGCATTTGCTAAAGAAATCGACCTGTGGGAGGTCCGGTCCTTCTAGAACTATGCTCCTGTCCCTCAGGATAGCCCTGGCACTGGGGAGGGCTTGACCCACCTGCCTGCCAGCTCCATTCCCAAACATCCTAAAGCAGAGCCAACTAGATGACACCACACACATGCACATGCACACGCAAGCTCAAACATGCACGCACACATCACAATCACAGGGGAGGCCTGATGGAAAAACAGGCCCACACTCAGCAGAGGAAACCCACACCAGTATCTCTGGAGACCCATTGTATTATTTGTTCTGAAATAAATAACTGCATTTTGGTTTTCTAAAAGTCAGAGTATAGACAAAGCTTGGATGACCAGGACAGTTACAGGAGAAAATGGAAATAATATAAGCCTGGACATTGTAAAACAAAAGGCAGGAGCAGACAGCAAGGAAAATGCTAGAATCCTCTTTTTTTTTTTTCATCTCACTTAGTGAGCAATCAAGAGACGCTATGTAAAGAGGTGAAAAATAGAGACTTCAGATCATTTTTTAGAGGTGTAAGGGTAAGCAATAGAATAACTAGTAGTCATGATAAAACCCCTAAAGTCGGGACAAGGAGAGAAAAGAAAGTGCAAGGTATGGCCAATGAGCTAAATTCTTTATATGGCAATTTATCTACTACAGTCAATACTGATAGAGTCAGTCGATGTGGTATTTAAAATGGGTAATCAAGAAATAAGGACATTGGTGCTCATTTTGGAGGTAAGGGGGCAGTCACTGGAAGGACTTAACACAGAAATGACTCCAAGTTGTCACCTCTGGTGTGTAGATTGAGGATAGGGGGTGCAGGGAAGTTCGCTTCTACACTTGATCTTAGCCTAAGGTGACCAGACGTCCCGCTTTTGGCAGGACAGTCCTGATTTTTAACAATTTGTCCCGTGTCCCCCAGCATTTTAAAAAAGTCCCGATTTTTGGAAAGAATGCACGACAAGCTAGGGAACGGCGGGAAATAGACCAAATTTTTAATCAACAACCTCCTCCCCGCCCCCCGTCAATGGTGTCCCGCTTTACCAATGTTAAAATCTGGTCACCTTATTTAGCCAAAAGGCCGAGAAGCATTAAGTTTGCTTCTGTGCTCCTTAAATTGCAAAACACATGCATAAGTTTTACAATAACAACACCATTTTTTTTTAATATTATTATATTTTATTGTTAAATTTAATGGGGTGACATTGGTTGGTAACAATTAGGTAGTTTCCCAATGGACAACTCCACATCACATCACCCATGCATCGCATTATGTGCCCAGCTCCCAGAATCAGGTCCCCCTCCAACCCCATATATCTGGTGCCCACTCCCCCCTCCTCCCCCCTCTCCAGGTAAACACCAAACCATTGAGTGTGTCCATAATGCTGGTGCCCTCTCCCACCTCCCCTCCCTCTCTCCCTCCCCCTCCTCCCCTTCCCTCAGGCAATCACCAAGTTATTGAGTATGTCCATAGGTCTCTGAACAACACCATTTTAAAACAAACTATAGCTATGACTGGCAGGACAGAAACATCACAGGTTCCCTGCCTGCCTGTCTGCAGATTTGAGTGAGCTGGAAGTTTCTCAAAGCCCTGATGCCGGAGCCCCACCCTGCAGCTCAGACTTCAGATTGGATCCGTCTGGGGTGGGCCCAGGAACCATTAACTAAAAAGCTGACCCTGGCGAGGCGCTGACTCCCTCCACGGCGCAAGTACTTTTAGTATTACCTTCTCTCCGTGTCTTGTGCCACCTAAATTTTCCATCCATCCAGGCAACAGCTATTTATTGAGCACCTACTACGCTAGATGCTGAGGATCGGATGGCGAAGAAGACCGCCTGATGCTTTCCACCGGGAACTTAGTGGACAGGGAGGGAAGCAGCAGCAAATGCTTCAGCAAACGACACGTTCCTTCATTCGTTTTCATCGCTGCACATGCTACACAAAAAAGAAAGGGTGCGATAAAACGGCGCCCTCCCTTTGTAATCGGGAGGAAATCAATAGATGATATTTTTCAAATCTGCCTCCTTTGCTTTATCCCTCGTTGGCTCTGTCCCTCCCTTTTCCCAGAGACTGGAGGTCAACAGCTATGTCCTTCCCAAAGACGCCAGCCATCGGGAGCTATAATTCCAACTCCAAGCAGGGCCTGGAATCCTGCCTCTCAAGCCATCAGAAGCTACCACCATAAAATCTGTGTCCTGAGACTCTGGCACGTGGCCACAGTGATCGCATGCAGCTTGAAATTCTCGCCCCCAGCGAGGAGCGGCAAGGGTGGGCAGAGAGCATGAAGGAGACCCCCCAAAACACGCCTGCGGTGAGGTTCTAATATGACGCAGGCCTGCGCTCGGGGTTTCTTTTTGGTATTTCCACGGATTCATCCCCAACCGTAACCATCCGGGAGGACTAAGGAAGCCATGAAAACTCTGGGGCTCATTAACCCGGATGGCAAAGGTTAATGCTAACTGATAGCTGCGAGGGGGCTGCCCATGAACTTGGGGCTGTGGACATCCATAGACACCACCCTCTGACCTGCTGCGTTCTCTCTCTAATAACAGGAAAGAGTAAATAAGTCATTAAGGCGAAGTGATTGTTTTGTTTTGCCAATGCATGTTTGCTAGAGAGGAAAAAGAGTGGAAACTAAAAAATCTCCCTGCGTTGTAAGCTCTGACTATAAAATGGAAAATTACAGAAAATCAGAGCCCTTAATCCAGCAGCAATAAAGAGCAATCGACGCGGCTAAGGAGGGGCCGTAAGCACAGGTGCGGCCTGTAGTGAAATTACAGGGGCGGCCGAGAGCCGCAGGCCGGGGCTATTACCGGGACTAATTCGGTTAGCGACCCCGGCAGGCTCCTCGCAGCGCGCGCCTGCCTTTCCCCAGTTCATCTCGTTCTCGCCATAACCATATTTTTATTTTTATAGGCCAATCTGATGCTGGCCCACGCTTTCAGAATGGAGTTTTTCAGCTGTGTGACACAAAAGCCTTCCAAGAGTTGCAACAACTGGGCCTGCCCGTGCAGATCCGCACGGCCCTTCTCTCTACCTGAGACCCCATGGCCCCACAAGGGGCTCTCTGGGCCTGAACCCCAAAGGCTCAGGGCTACACAGTCTCAAAAAAAAAAAAAAGACGTCTTCATTATCTCCAAGAGAGAACCAAGTGTGGCCACAAATTACCTCCTTCTCTGCTACCTGGGCCAACCAACTCTTTATCTGTCTGAAGACACTTCCCCCCAAAAGCCCTTTTATTAACCCGTGTATTAATAGAACTTGAGTTCTATTAGACCTAGAGTTCTAAACGGGGAAAGTGCTGCCCCCTCGAGGGCGCGAGGGGAATTTGCGGGGATGCTTGCGCAGTGATTCTGGGGGCGCCGGGGTACGGAGTGAGCAGGCGGGTCCTGCAGTGTAAGGGACAGCCCTACACGCTTTCCCATGTGCCACACAGCTGAAGTGGCCTCCCTGACATTTTCAGTGGTAAATAACAATAAAGCCAGTGTAGAATGCTCTTAACTGTATGTCCATTTCCCATATAACTACAAAGCATGTTCACATGGTTGAAATAAATACTGTTCAGACCCATGAATGGAAGAAAAACTACTTTGTGCTGTTCAGACTTGACCAAGAGCTGTTTAGCAGTTTGGGAAATCAAGTCACTAAGACAGCACACCCCAGTAATCACACGCAGAGTAACTCCATGTGGCTATGCCTTCTTACAAGCAGGTAGCATTCTGACGTGGCCCCCACCCCAAAATGTCACCATAAAGAAAGAGCCTCACCAGGACACAGCTGAATGTTGTCATCCTTCGCTTAAGTCCCCAAATCCATTACAAGGAGACTTCAAGAGCTGTTTAATACTTCCCATTATGTACTCCAGCATAATTAAGCATTTTCATATTGAAGTACTTATTATCACAAATCGCCTCCTTTTTATTTCTCCTTGATCTGAGAGCAAGATTTCTTTCGATACCATGTGTAAAGGTGGGTTATGGTCTCTGTGTGTTTGTCACGGTCATAAAGGGGTTGTTGCTACGTATTTGTTATAAACAGGAACATTCGGTCTGATGATTTCTGCCTCGCAAATAGTCTGTGCAGAATTGCTTCTGTGTAAGAAACCACGGGCAGGCAAGGCTGCTGCTGAGCTCTGACCACCGGGTGCCGGGAGTGACCCTCAGGCCCTGAGCTTGCCCTTGGAGCCCTGGACAGTCTTGACACCCCTACCGTCCCTGGATGCTCTGCCTCGTCCAGCTCCTGCCCAGCCCAGCCCTCCAGGCTCCCTGACTCACTGCACTCCCGCCACCTCTCCTCGCTGTTTCTCAAACACCACGCTCCTGCCCACCGCGGGACCTGTGCACGTGCAATTTCCTGCCGCTGGACTGTTCCCGGACAACGCGCCTGTATCCTCCAGGTGTCGCCTCCTTTGAGAGGCTCCCCGGATTCCCTGCCACCTGCTGCTCTTTCCTGCACAGCGGGGACCACAGTTGTCACGAACTATGTGATTATCTGCCGGAGATCTGCCTCTCTCACTAACTCCATGCTCTGTGCGTGATGACGGGGACTGCTTCCTACGTCCTCGCTCACTATCTGCCCTTACCTAGAAAGTGACAACTCTCTAGTTGGTGCTCAACACATACTTATTGATCCATGAGTGAATGCCTACATGGAACCTCTGAACGTAAAATGCAGACTCACTCCGCAAAGCACTGGAGACAGAACAGCCTTCCCTCTGCCTCTCAGCACAATAGGAAGCGGCAGCAGACATCCTCAGGGGAAGAACTTCTAAGGAAATCTTCAGCAGGAATGTCGGCCTCCTGGGGCAGGGATTCGGGCCTGTTTCGTCCACTGAGGTAGCTCCAGCACCTGGTACAGCATATGGCCCACAGAAAGAGCCCCATAGAGGCCCACTGACCCAATCAATCAATCAACCACCGCTGGCCAGACACTGGCACCGGTTTCTCCTTGGTCACCCCAGAATGATGGTGCAGTGACGCATTTGGGATGGTTCTGAAGGAGGGAAGTGGCCCATCCCAGGCAGGGCTGAAGCTTCCGGGTCGTGGTGGCTGTCACGCCTCATCTGGGTGGGCTTCGTGTGGAAACACGCACTGCACACACAACGATCCCACCCTCATCAGATATAGCACCTGCCTCGGCAGCTGTGCTTCAGGTCACACTCCTAGGACCCCACGGGCCCCTTCAAAATCCTCCTGGAAACCCACGGGTGCTTGGGATTAAGGCGCCTTGGCCACTTCAGTGCTAGTCGTTCAGTAAATGTCACGTCCATCAGAAGCTTGCTCTCCGTGGATTCCTGCCCCAGGGCCTGAGCATCTGAGCAGCATGGAGACTCCCAGGGCAAAGGGACCCCACTAGAGAAGAACCCAAATGAGCCACAAAGGCCCGGGTTCACCAGGGACCAGGAGTCTCGGAGGCTCGATACCCACCCCGCCTGCCTCAGGCCTGCTCCCCGGAGTCGCTGCCTTAAGCAAAGAGATTACTGTGAGTAAATCATCATGAGAAGGCGGCTGCTGCGGAGGATGAAAGAAAATGAAAGTAGGAGTGCGGTGAGTCAGATGGGGCCGGAGGGACAGGGGCCCGGTGCAGGCTGATCATCACAGTCCCCTTCTCCATCGGGAGAGCCGGGGGAGCTGACACGTGCAAGGGTGAGGCGCCCCTGCCCAAGGCTTCCCACGTGAACACGTTGATCAGAGGGCTGTGCTGGAGTAGACGCGACCTCCTGCATCGCTCACACTGAGACAAGCCACAAAGATGACCTTGTGAAATGACTGTGAACGAAACAGCGACTGTCCTGGGAAAGAAGCTTCTGTGTGACTCTGTCTGTCTGGGTACATGGTCCCCAACTAGCCTACATTCCCCCCAAATCGTTTCATATCGCAAATTGTTATATAGTGAATTACACAACAGACTCTCCATCAAGCAGAACTGGCCAGTTGCTTGAGAGTGCTGGTTGCATGAGTTCTGGTTGACGGAGAGTCTGCTTACATTTATCTGGCAACTATCGATCCCCATGAGTGCCGATTAACTGAGAGTCTACTGTATTGACTTTCTTAAGTCCATCAAGCTCTTGGCTTCCTCTGCACATGAAGGCCCATCTGCCTAGAACAATCTTCCCAGATGTCCACAGGCCAGCTCCTCTTCACCCTTGAGGTGTCAGCTCAAATGTCATCTCCTCCAGGAAGCCTTCCCAGACCTCCCCAGTGAAGGTCAGTCTCTCCTTGTCCCTCCACCTCAGTAGCATGTCTGGTGTTTTCATTTCATGATAATCGGGACATTATTGTTTATTGGCCTGTTTTGCTGCATTTCCCCCCCAAGAGAATGTGCCAGTACAAGGCCAGGAACATGTCTCTCAGTCATTCTAGAGTCCCCCTGACACTTAGTAGATGCCCACTCAATCACCGTCATATAAAGGATTAAATTGCAGCTGGTGACACTGCTACTTAATGGAAGCATCCATTTACTCAACTATAGACGGGCAAGCACTATGTGCCAGGGACTGTGAGGGGTCCTGAGACACAGTGCGCACCCTTTCATGAAGTGAGCATGCACAGTGCATCTCTCTGGCTTTGCACGGTGGACCTGGGGTGTAGTTCTGAAATGGGGCGGGTTCAGGTTAGGTCTCCCACTGCTTGTGTTGTGTTCCATGCATGCACGCACGTGCACGCACATGTGCACACACCACCCGCCATAACCCCGGAGCTCCCTCACTCTCATGCCCACCCCCCAGGAGACAGGGCCCACAAGGCAAAGCCCCCAGACAGCATCATTAACACCACCACCTCCAAACCCCACAGCGTTGGCGTGGAGGCCAGCCAGGGTCGCAGGTTTCCAACTTGAGCTGCCTCTGCTTGTGGATGGTTCGTTTTATGTGTCTACGTGGCTGGGCCACAGCACCAAGCATATGGGGACAAATGCGATTCTGGTTTTCTGTGATGATGTTGTTGAATGAGGTCAATATTCAAATCACTGGACTCTGAGTAAAGTAGAAAGCCCTCCCTCGTGTGGGTGGGCCTCAACCAATCAGTGGAAGGCCTGAATAGACCAGAAGCCTGACCTCCCCAGAGCAAGAAAAACTTCTGCAGCGATGACCTTTGCACTTGAGCTGTAGCACCGGCCCTTCTGGGGCTCCAGCCCCCCCGCCCACCCTGCAGACTCTGGACTTGTCAGCCCCTATGATCACTGAGCCAATTCCTTCAGAGATATCGTTCTCCACAAAGAGATGATAGACTAGACAGATGATAGATGGATAGATGATAGATAGATAGATGGATAGGTAATGGATGGATGGATAGATGGATGAATGGATGATAGGTGATAGGTAGGTAGGTAGGTAGGTAGGTAGATAGATAGATAGATGATAGATAGGTGATGGATGGATGGATGGATGATAGACAGATGATAGATGATTGATAGATAGATAGATAGATGATAGATGGATGACAGATGATAGATAGATGATTGATAGAGAGGTGATAGATGGATGGATGGATGGATGGATGATAGTTGATAGATGATAGATAGATAGATAGATAGATAGATAGATAGATAGATAGATAGATAGATGATACATAGGTGATGAATGGATGGATGGATGATGGGTAGATGATAGGCAGATAGATGATGACAGAGAGATAGATAGATGATAGGTGATGGATGGATGGATGATAGATAGATAGATAGATAGATAGATAGATAGATAGATAGATAGATAAATGATAGATAGGTGATGGATGGATGGATGGATGGATGGATGATGGATAGATGATAGGTAGATAGATGATAGACAGATAGGTGATGGATGGATGGATGGAGGATAGATAGATAGATAGATAGATAGATAGATAGATAGATGATAGGTAGATAGACAGATGATGACAGATAGATAGATGATAGATAGATAGGCGGTAGATAGGTAGATGATAGATAGGAGACACACACACACGTCCTATTGGTTCTGTTTCTCTGGAGAGCCCTAATACACCACTCAAGGACTCTAACCTTGCAGGTCACAGCCAGCCCCAGGTGCGTCAGGAAGGGTGGCTGGCCCCAGGCCTGCTCTTATGAGACACTCTGAGGAGGTGGCATGAACTGAACACTGAGGGGTTCTGGGACTGAACCCAGGTGGACAGCGACATGGATTGGAATCCAGGCTTGACCACTCACTCAGGCATAATTTGGGGCAAGTAACAGTAACAATAATGATGATGCTGATGATGGAAACGTGTTTTTGCATCATCTGTAGCATCTCTGGAGAGAAGCCCACGCAGGAGGCTCAGCACGGACCCGAGGGGCACCTCATGCAGACCTTCCATTATCGGCAGCCGCTGCAGACACGAGGTACGATTTGGGTCTTTGGGGGGCTCAATAGAATTGGTACTTTTATCTGATGGCTATAAATGATGTATTCCTTTCCAAAAAAAAAGAAAAAGAAAGCAAAGTCTGCCACCTCCTTGCTCACAGTCGTCCCAAATCCAATCAGGAGTTTGGGGAGGCTGCACACGCCCTGTGGAGGTGTGGGTCCCTGCCCACGCCCCGCGACACACAGTCACGTGGGACCAAGTCCACGTGTGCCCTGCAACGGAGCGGAGAGTTTGAAGTTACTTCTTCATCCGTTAAGAACGAATTCGCTGTAGGGAAAACACCGCCTTTGAATTTCACTTGAATGTTCAATCGATTTTGAAGAAGCAAGGAGGCTCCAAGGACTTCACTTTGGCTGTGGGCTTTGTTTGAGTTCCGCCGCTTCCCACCGGCACTGGGGCGGCCAGGCCCCGCAGCCCTGCTTGCCCTCTGCCTCCAGTGGTGAAGCGAAGCCGGCCGCTGTGGCGTGTGGGGCTCCTCAGGGCGCACGCAGCGGGCGGGCGAGCTGAGCGGTTGAACCTCACAATCCCGAGGAATGGAGTTGGGTTCCCTGCCTTGGCCTGCACAACCCCAGAGGCTGACGTGCAGCGCAACTGGTGACCCGGGAATGGCTCTGCAGTGAAGGGTCTCGCCTCCCGCGCAGGAGGCCCCCGGTGCAATTCCCGCCCTGCGGGCCCCACACCCACCTGTGTGGAATGAAACAAAGTCACAACTAATGATGTGCTACTATGGAGACTGCTCTGGGCCCTGCCCCCTTCTCTCTCTCTCTTACCTTCTCTCAAACAATAAAATTAAAATAATTAAAAGAAAAAAAAAAGTGCACACAGTTGTGCCCAGAGAGAGGCTGCAGACATAAGACCCAGAGTTTGGGATTCTACTGGCAGCAAAAAGCGTACCTCTAAGAGCTGGGGGGAGCCTCTCTGACTCTTGTCACGCCCCCTTTGCAGGGACACAGGGCATCCCTGGATGAGCCTGGAGGGAGTGTGTGTGCTCACACTCCAAGGACACACACTCTCTCAGCACTCTCCCCTACCCCTGCCCAGCCCCCTGTGCCCCACAAACCTCGGCCAGCTTAGATCCCTTTTCCACGCTCGGAGAGAAAGAAAGTGGCCTCTCTCTGGGGTGTGGGGACCAAGGTGAAGGAGGAGCAGGGCTGACCTTGCACTGGGCCCTTTTTGATAAGGAGCATCCACCTCCTCCTTCCTGGGAGGTCATCGCTGCAACGAGAGGTTTGGGGGCTATGGCCAGGAAGGGACCCCATCCTTCAGTAGGCTTGGGGACCCAGGGTGGAAAACATGGAGACTGCAGGATCTCGGAGCCCAGCTGCAGATTCTGACATGGGACATGGACCCCGTTGGGGTAATGAGGATAAACAATGGTGGTCTTTGAGAGTATCCACTCTGTCCCCAGAGAAGCTTAGCTGGACGTGCTTCACATTAAGAGCAAAGAGATTTTACTAGAAATTCCAAGAGGCAACCTCATAAGGAAACACGAAATCTAACCACAGCATCTTTTCAAAGACTCTGACAAGCCTTTACTCATACACAAGATTTCATCTCACGCACACACACACACAAATCTAGTGACTGCAGGTGAGCATATTCAAAATAGAAAACTAATTTCACTTGGCTAGCAAGTGGGTTGTTTAACGTCCTTACCCATTCGGCCAAGATTTGCAGTGTCCACTGTAGGTAAGACAATGTGTGAGAAATCAGAATGGGTCAGTTCCTTATGGAAATGATACTCCATCCGCGGAAAGGAGACATGAACAAATAACTTCAAACCATCATTTAGCAGGCAGCGAAGTCACCAGGACAGAGACAAAGTGGTGTCGTGCCATGATTTCATGGGAGAAAAAGGCAAAACCGGACCTGGGGGAAGTCCATCCGACCCGTAACCTGCTTGACGCAGGCACCAACCAACCCAAAGTCATCCTGACCCTCCGTGAAATGGGGATTTGCACAGCCTGTATTTTTAGAAACATCCCGTTCCTTTTGGCAGTCCTGATTTTGCACACAGAGACGCACACCTCTGAGTCTCCAGCTTTAAAGAGCACTATCAGAACATTAGCTATCTGATAGGGGGAAGGGTTGGGGACCACAGTGACTTCATGTGACCCTGTGCCTTCAATGCAGAGCGGACACACGGCCAGGAAGAGAAGGGCAGCCCAGGGCAGGACCACTCCTGCCCAGAAGAGCTGGACAGGTGATCCTGGGCGTACACCTGGATATGAGTGGTCCACACGAGGTCAAGGCTGCCGGCAACAAAGGCGCATTTTCACTGCAGGTCACTTTATGGAAGCTTCTCCAAGATCCTTCCAGCTCTGTTCCCGGGGAGTTGGCGTGACAGGGGCTATCAGCCCCACGTTCTACCCTCATGTGGCAGGGAGTGAGGCGCATTGGTTGGGAGAAGGGACTTTGGCCCAAGAGGCCCTGGGTTCTATTCCCAGCTCTGCCACTGACTAGCCATGGGGTTTGGGCAAGTTGCTTAACCTCTCTGTGCCTTTGTTCCCACCCCACCCCCATCCTGACCCACAGAAATGCCCCCAGAAGTGAAGCACTAGCATGAGCATCTGGCAATGGTAAAGGTTTGCATGAATGTTAGCTACCAGTGCCTACGAGACCGGGTCAGCCGCTTTCCAAAGCCACGTCACAGTCAGGCACCGGCTTGGAAAATAGCTCAAGATTCATATCCACCAATTCATTCGCTGGGCTTCTGACTGAACTGTGCGGCTTTTTCCCATCCTCTGTTACAGGAATACAGCAAACTCCGGCTCCCACGCACGGGGTCACTCAGACTTGTAACACAGAAAGCCTCTGTCCCGGCCACAACTGTTGGGCCGTCGGAGCTGATCAGATTCCGCCCCTGGGAATCTGGAGTTCAAATGGGAGTCCACTCTCTCCGGCTGCTCCCTTGAACAGAGGCCGCGTGCACTCAGCTGTCCGTGGCAGCGTGTCCCGCCACATAGACAGGGCAATCAAGCCGCCAGCCTGCAGTGAGAGAGAACCATGTGCTCAGTGTGCGCAGAGGCCACGGCGCTAAGCGGAGCAAGAGAGATGCTCCGAAGGCCCCAGGAGCTCCAGCCACCAAGGCCACGCTGCTCCCTGACCTCAGGGTTCTGGGGGTGCCCCCTGCAGTCACAACAAACCCTGTTCTGCCTTTGGGCTCCCACAGTCTGCTCTCTATAATTGCAACCAAGGCGTCCTGAGGCCTAAGCAATGCCTAATTCCTACTGTGTCTGCACAGCTCAAGTCCCAAGGGTGCGGAAATGAGCACTGAGCAGTAGCAGGTGGCTGGGAACCTCTCTGGACATCAGCAGACATCTTGTTCTGCTTCCTTGTGGCAGCATTAGAAACACCCTAAGAATCCTGAAAGGAATCTTAGTAAAGAATCTGAAAATAAAAGCCTGGGAGGAATCAAGGAGGCAGTGGAACCTAGTATAAAGGGCGTGAGCCCTGGAACAAAATAAAATAAAATAAAATAAATCTGCTGTGTGACCTTGGGAAAGTTACCTAACCTCTCTGGGCTTTACTTTCCCTTCTGGTAAATGACATAAGGTATCTATGAGGTTGAAAGAGTTAAGACACATAAATTGCTCCATATATTCAGCATGCATTAAATAGCAACTATTTGGTAGTATAGACTATACCTACTTATTATCTGAATATCTTATAAATAAAATTAACATCCCCAAATGTTATTTTGTTACATAAAATTCACTCATGCATCAAAATCATTGTCCTCAATATGGTGTGGAACACCATACTAACATGTAGCAAAAGCAAAGCACTACTCAGGGAGTATTTACACTGAATCTGTAGAGAACTCAGCAGCGAGATACCGACAGCCTCAGCAGAGGTCACGTGTTGCTCTTTTCTCCCTAAATAACATTCAAAGAGTTTGGACTCTTGGGTGGAGAAGAGGGGTGGGAATTAGGTTAAGAAACACACAATCCCTGTCACCAGCAGCTTTCTCCTGTGCTGGTTTGGGGTTTCTGAACATATGGTGACTGAAAAAGCACAAGCCAGAATAGCATGTCTACCAGCTTTCTAAGCCTGCACCTTGACAGACATGACTAATCAATCGTGGTGCTTGTCCTGCGAAACCTAGACATCGCAGCAAGTCCTGCACACAGTGATCCAGGCAACTGTGAGCCATGAGCCTGCGTTGGCCAACGCCACTGAAGTGACCTGCTCTCCCTGCGGGAGGGAGTAAGGACCTCTGAAGCCAACCGCGTTCAGGTGCCAGGAACTCAGGGCAGAGGTCAAAAGAGCTACGCTTCTGTAGCTCTGAGGCTCCATAACCAAAATCTCCATATAGGCCGGTTTAAAGCGCCTATTTACATCAACAGTTTTGTCTTTGCCAAAAAAGGAAGCTTCAGAAGCCCCTTACCAATGGCCTCGTTGAGAAGCTAAAGGAGACAGCTCCTCTCACCGCTAGCCGCCCCTCACAGGACAGAGACGCCGTGGGGCAGACTGCCTGACCTCTGGGAGGCTGGTGGGTGATGTGACAGGCGTCCAGGTCCTCCTTCAGCACGGAGCTCCTGGGAAAGCTGCCCACAAAAAGCCCCAGCCAACGCCCCGGTCAGGCGTTCCTCAGCTGGGGAGCCGGACCTGCCAAAGGTGGGGGCATCCGGTGACGGGTTATGGGGTGACATGAGCCAGGCTCCTGGCACCCTGGGCAACACCTCCCTCTCCCCGCTTCAGAACACCCCCAGACGTGGGCTGACCAGACGTACCGTTTTAAATGGCACGTCTGCTCTGCCTACGTAGACGCCCTAATCAAGACTGCCTTACAGCCCACCTGCCCCCTCTGCCCAGTTGGGCTTCCGGGGCCTCCCCCTAACAAGTATTGATCCTAATAACACTAGTCCCCAGTCCTGCCGGCTCCAGGCAACCCCACCTGCAACCAGAGGAGCGGCAGGAGGGCAATGAAGAAACAGGCCAGCCGGTGAGCAAAAGCCTACTTGAGTGCTGGGCACCTGGTCAACCCCATCTGCTGACTTCTCACAACACCAGCATCCCCATTTTACAGATGGGGTCAGAGATAGGCAGTCACCTGCCCAAGGCTATCCAGCCAGCCCAGCCCTGCTGCCACACACCACACTGATAAATGACACAGGGACTTGCGCAGACATGTTGTAATAAATAGAATTTGGCCACAATTAGGTGGTGCTTTCAATGCAATTCATCAGATGTTCACTGAGCCTTTCCTGGTATGCTAAGAAATTCAACCAATTAGAGCAAGGGGTGAGAAGAGAGAGAGGTTCCCTGTTCTTTAGGTGCTCAGCAATTAGTGCCTATTCATGGACTACATACTCAGAAGGAAGCTCACAGAGCGGAAAGAAAGACCAGCAAAGGCAGATAGCTGAATGGTGGAGCCAGGGACGCTCACCAGACAAGGACAAAGGGGCACAGGGGTCCCCGGGCCAGTAAGGTTGGGTTGATTTCTCCTTGTTTTTTCCTTGAATGGCCTGAGACATGAGAATTGTGAAGCCCAGAGCTTTGACTCATCACATCCAGGAAACTTCGCAGGTGGTCAGAGAAATGCATTTTATTTTCTAAACGACTGTAAGACACTTCAACAAAAGGTGGAAGGAGCCCAGCCATTGTAGCTGCAGAAGATGACAAGATCAGGCCAGCTGCTCCCTCAAGCAGGGGAAGAGCAGTTGATGAAGAGCCAATGTCACCAGATGAGCCTGGAAGCTGCTCAAAGCCTCGATCGCCCAGGGAACAGCACAGAGCAAACAGCAGGATGCACTGGTAACAGCAGGTGTTCTGTCGAAAGGACAGTGGCCCAGAGCAGGACAGACCACCTCTGGGCACAGAGAGGCAGCAAAAGCCACAAGGACGGGCACAGGAGACGCCCAGAGCAACAGCCTGGAGCCTGTGGTACCACGGGGGCCGAAGCCAAGGGTTCTGCTCCCATGGAGCTGCTTTCGGGATGGGGTGGGGGCCAGGAAGAAGAGCAGCCCAGGAAGAAGAGCAGCCCCTTTGTAATGAGCAAGCTCTTTCGTATCTTGCCATGGGGGTGGTTACCTGGGAGAAAACTGCACAGAACTCCACAGGAGAGAGACAGACAGACAGACAGAGGCATGTAAAAGCAGGACAGAATGGAATAAGGTCTACAGTTTGGTTCACAGACCGTACCAGTGTCCGTGTCTTGAGTGTGACATTGTACTGCAGTTATGTAAGCTGTCACTACTGGGAGATACTGAGGAAAGTAGTCACCGGACTGGATTTAATAGTCTTGCCCCTTCCTGTGAGTCTAGAATTGTTTCCAAATAAAAACTCTTTTTTTTTTTTTGACAGAGAGAGAGAGAGATACAGAGACAGAGAGAGAACTGAACTGGGGGCAGTCCCCAGCTCAGCATATGGGTCCACACGGGCCGAGGCCAGGATTCGATCCTCGGTCCCTGGCGCTGCAAAGTGAGCGCTTAACCCACTGAGCCATCTGGCTTCCCTAAAAACTCTTTTGAAAGGCGATCATCCGTCCCCCTCCCCCTTTCTCCTCCTTCTTCCTCTCTCTCCAAAAGTCCTCTGGTGCTGGAGAACAATTACCCTGTTTGACATTGGGCTGTGGCCGCGTGTTACAGGAATGGGTGACTATTATACCCGCTGCATTTTGTAAGAATTTAGTGCACGCCTATTCCTTCACACTTGGAATTCCCCCCCATTATTTGCAGGCCCTGTTGGAACTTTGTTCCATTTAGCAAATGGGTTCCCCTTCTAAATGTAAGACTTTCGATTTCTTTACACAAACATGCCTACAACTCGACCTAAGTGGCTAAATGTAAGCAGACCACACATATGGGTATTTATGTTTGCCTGTGGTCTTCTCTTTCTCCTTTTCATGCATAAATTCCCCCTCCATTTCTCCTGCACCTCCCCAGTGGTTCACATTAAAACCTAGAAGGCATTGTTCCAGACTGTGCTCTGGTGTCCAATAACTATATATCAACAGTAAGTAGACGTTGTGCACACGTATACACATGGTGCGTTAATGAGATCACATATGCACCTTTCAGCATCTTACTTTACTCACTCGACAATACTTCATGGATGTCCCTTCAACACAGTTGGTATTGGTCTGACTCCTTCTTTTCAATGGCCGAAAATTTTCCCTAATTCATTCATTCATTCAACCATTCCTCCATAGATGATCTTAGCCTGTTATACGCCCTCCCTCTCTCCCTCCTTGCCTCCCCCTCCCCCTTCTTCCTCTCTCTCTCTTTCTCTCCCTCCCTCCACTTTCCCCGCCTCTACAGTGCCACAGTAAACATTCTTGCGCATAATTCTTGCTTACTTATGCTCTCAATTCCATGGGCTACATTTCCAGGACTCCGAGCTCAGTCAAGAGGTTTGTGTATTTTAATTTTAATGAACAGCTCCCGTCAGATTGCTTCTCAAGAAAACTCTTCACTTCCTGCCAGCAGTATATGGACGTGTGTGTGTGTGTCCCACACACACACACACACACATGTACTCCTACCAGCCACAGGAATTATGGCTCTTTTTATATTCTGGACATTCGGAGAGAGAAACCACTACTAGGTTTTGGTCTCCGCGTCACTAACGGCAAGCGTGCTTTCCTATTTCGTGGCCATTTGAATTTGCTCAACTGTCAGCTGCCTCTTGACGACCCATTTTTCTGCACAGTTTCTTCAGCTCATCTGGACAACTTGTGAGATTTCTTCACAGATTCTTTTGCATAACATCTTCCAAGTCTATTATGCATCTATTGACTTTATGAGAGGTTTTGCCATTCAAACGTCCTTCTTAATAATTAAAGACTCAAATCTGCCTGATTCTTCTTTTATGCCCCAGTATTCCCAGGTCTCTTAGACGGCAGGGCATTACTCTTCTCAGGCTCCCTGGGTGGGGCGAGGAACCTCGCTCCGGCTTCCCTCCTGAGCTTCGCTTCTGTGCCAGGGCCCCCTCTGTTCTGGGCTCTCTGCTGGGACCCCCAAAAGGCCACCCTTCATCCAGCCCCTCCCAGGGCCCAGCAGACATTCGGCACTAGAGGCTGAGGATTCGAGTTGATATACAGAAGAAAGAAGCCAAATTCAGGCTGCCATCTTTGCAGAGTCCCACTTTTCTCATTTGTTTGTTTGTTGTATTTTTGTTTTTTCTTTATTTATTAAACATAATAATTAGTTTCCATGGGATTATGGTTTCACCTTATCACTGGCAATTCTTTTTTTTTTAAGCTTTATTTTTATTGTTTTTTGACAGAGAGAAGGGGGAGGGCCCAGAGCAGTCTCCATAGTTGACATTACTTTTCCATATAGTTTCTCCACAGGTGGGCACAGGGCTGCGCAGGGCAGGAACTGGGCCGGGAACCTCCCACATAGGTCCCGGCAAGAACTGAACTGGGGACACACCCCAGCTCAGCATATGGGTTACCTGGGCCGGGCCTGGGATTCGATTCTCAGGCTCTGGAGCTACAAAGCGAGCTCTTTACCCGCTGAGCCATCCCAGCTTTCCGCCCCCCATCCTTTTTTTAATTGTTAAATTTATTGAGGTGACATTTATTGATATCAATTATATTGTTATTTTTTAACTTATTTTTGACAGAGACAGAAAGAGACAAAGAGAGACAGAGAAAGAAAGAGAGAGAAGGGGGAGGGCCCAGAGCAGTCTCCATAGCTGTACGTCATCAGTTTTCAACATGGTTTCATTCCACACAGGTGGGCGGGGGGCATGCAGGGTGGGAACTGGGCTGGGGGCCTCCCTCATGGGAGGCATGATCCCCCAATCCAGGGATCAAACTGTGGGGTGAGAACCGAACTGGGGGCCTCCTGCATGGGAAGCACACCGCAGTTCTGCATATGGGTCCACACGGGCCGGGGCCAGGATTCGATCCTCAGTCCCCAGGGCTGCAAAGGGAACACCTAACCCACTGAGCCATCCTGGCTTCCCCAGAATACAATTCTTCTAATATAGGAAAAAAGGTAGACACACGTTTCTATGAACGATGTGTGTATGTGTGTGTATTCATAAACACATCTTCAGTGTCATTTTTAAATGTCTCAACAGAATGAAATGTGCACATGGAGTTGTCTCTACTTTTCTTACTATTCCCTGGTTACCTACGGCAACCAAGCCATGTTTAGCAGAGCCAGAACAGAAACCCACCTTGTTTGCTTCTATCTCCTTTGCTGACCCCCATCCCAGCTTTGTGTTATGCAGTTGTAGGTATGAGTCTGGTCAAATCAGGGCCGGGGTATTGATTTCCTGACAAATCACCACACCCTTCAGCTTAAGCAGCACTCATTTATCATCTCACGGGTTGGAGAAGTCCAGTGGTTTTCAACCACCAGTCTGCGGACTGGATCCGGTCAATGTCCTGCTGGTCCAAGAAAAGGCAATGTAGAGTTAAGGAAAGACTGAGAAACGACTCCAGAATAGTTCCATTGCAAATAGCAACTATTTCATGGGCCGGCAGGAAATTTCTAGCGATGCAGATGCGGTCTGCACACCAGCAGTTGAAAACCACTGGCCTAGAGCACTCTGCCAGGCTCTCTGTTGGGGGGTCTCCCAGGCCAAAGTCACAGTATTCGCTGACCTGGGGCCTTCTTGTCGGGAGAAACTGGAGAAAAGTCGACCACCCAGCTCCTGCAGGCTGCTATTCCTGGTGGCTATAGACTGAGGTCCCCATTTCCTCGGTGGCTGTTAGCCAGGGAGAGGTCACTCACATTAGTTCTCATGTGACCCTCATCCTCTTCAAACCAGCAGCACTTAGCCCGTCTCACACTTCAGGTCTCTCACTTCCTCTTCTGCCACCAGACAGAGAAAGTACTCCGCTTTTAAGGGCTCATGGGATGCAGTAGCAGAACAGTCACAGAAGTGATAAATGATCATCTTCGCAGGTTCCGAGAATCAGGGCTGTGGAGTCCTGAGACTGTTCCTAGAAATGCTGCCACCACCCCCAGGAGCCACCCCGAGAAACCAGCAAGGCCCTTGTGAGCTGGTCTCTCCTTGAGATGTCATCACCCCCTCACTCTGTGTGCCCTGCCTGTCCCAGTCACGCTCCCACCTCAGACCTCAGCTAGATGCTCTGCTGACTGCCTCCACCCCCACGGTTTGCTTGTGGTGCTACACAAGCGACAGTTTATGTGTCTCTTCCATAGACCGGGCTCTTTCTTATTTGCGAAAAGAGACGTGGCAGTGCTCCATAAAGAGTGTACAAGGAAGAGAGAAGGAATGATGGGAGAGAGGGTGGAGGGAAGGTCAAAAGAGAGTACAGGGAAGGAGGAATGGACAGGGAGTGAGTGGCAGGAACCCATCCTTATCCTATAAAGTCTGGTACTAATTGGTGTAGCTTCCTGCTCACAGGCAAGGCCCAGGGAGCCTCTGACTCTCTCTCTCTATCTATGTATGTATGTATGCATTTTAACACAAGAAATCTCTCCTGGGGATGCTGGAATAGCTCAGCAGTTGGGCACTTGCCTTGAAATCACAAGGTCCGGGGTTCAATCCCAGCCCTGGCCCCTGCAACCCCATATGCTGAACGGCAGCACAACTGGTAACCGCCACGGGGATGGCTCAGTAGCTAAGGTTCTTGCCTCCCATGCAGGAGGCCCCAGATTTGTTCCAGCCCCACATCCACCTGTGTGGAATACAACCTGTCACAACTAATGATGTACAGCTATGGGGACTGCTCTGGGCCCTCCCCCTTCTCTCTCTCTCTCTCTCTCTCTCTCTCTCTCTCTCTCTCTCACACACACACACACACACACACACACACACACACACACTAAAATAAACTCTTTAAAAGAAAGAAAAAGAAAGGAAGGAAGGAAGGAACAAACAAACAAGGAAAGGAAGAAAGAAAATCTCTCCTGAATTCACCTCCTGTCCTGTGTCCTGTCCCCTGTCCCCTATGATTTGGCCATTCCTGACCTCACTTCGTCAGTACCTTTTGGCTTGGTCACGTTGGACCTGATACACTGGGCCCCTTTGGTGCCACCCTGATACCTGACAGCTCACCTGCCTCACTCCCAGACACAACCTGGGGCCAGAGCCCAACCCCCCCAGCCCACACCTCCTGCCTTGCCGTAATCCCCCAACACCAGCATCATAAACAGGTATCATCTACTACGTTTGCCACTAAATTAACTACTGGCCATTATCTCTTCTTGCCTTTTTAGATGGGCCTCAGGGATGGTCTCAATGCCATGAGAATACGTGGCACATTTAAGAGCATTTCTGCATGGTTTACTGACCTGAGTAAAGCAAGGCCTAATATTCTTGGAAGACACGTTCGCCTCTGTGGACCTAGCCATTCAGCATATGTTTGTTCCGTGCCTGCTGATGCCAACCAGGCAGACCTCCTGCCCATAGCAGCGCTCACCAAACCCAACCTGGACACACCTTGCAAATAAGCATCCCACCTCTTCCAGCCCACACTGTCGCCTTTGCTCCACTGGGGCCATTTTCCTCATCGCAAGCCAGGAATGCAAATGTCACACTGGATGAACATTGTCCGGACACCACACACACGGCAGTGAGTGGGCACCTCCTCAGCCCCGTTTGGAATTCTCCCCGGGCCCTCTCACCACCGGAATCTTTATTCCTTGCCATAAATGTGCTTGTTCACCATTGGGTAGAAGAAATAATGATTTTGTCAATCACTCCTCTTTTGCTGGACTGACTGAATTACCTAAAATGTCAAGATAATGTCTCCCCAGCCTGTTTTCACCATGGTACCCGCTTCTTATTAAATTATGTGGGAATACATTGATTTCCATCAACAGGGAGAAATGGAACCCTGCCAGGAGGTAACACCAATCTTCTAATTCAGTAAGAATAAAATATGTGCCTGATTAAATCTTCATTAACAGTTCACAAAAGGCTGCTTAATGTCAGCTGGCATATGCATCTTAATAATCCAACAGCACTGTTGCTATTTGCAACACAAGGCAGGGGTCTATGGGATTTCCACGGGACTGGTTGTGTGTGTTTTTTATTTCCTTTGTTCTATAGGTTCTTCCTCCTGGATTCCCCTCCATCTTTGTGGTTGTCCGTGGATTAGGTTTAGAAGCAGTAACTTTTTACTACTGGGCTCTCTCCCACGAATCACCCCCTTGATTTCATCTTGAAGAACAGTGATATAGTCTATCAGACAGTGTAGACTGGATTCTGCTGCAATAACAAACATCCCTCAGATCTTAGTGGCTATAAAAATATATTTACTGCATGTTCCATATTCACAGTGGGTCAGTGGGAGGTATTAGTCCACTCTGCCCTCATTGCAGAACCTGGGCCTACAGAGCAACCACTACCTTATACGTTGTCACCTCTTGCCATAACAGAGGGAAAGACACCATGATGAACTGTGTACTGTCTCTTGAACTTTCTGCTTGTATTCCATGGGACAAAGCAAATTTCTTGGCCCTACCTGCATTCAAATGAGAGGAAGGAAGTTCAATCCCACCCTGGCCCCAAAAGGGGGGTGGAAAAAGCAAATCTTAAAGACAACCACCAGAAAATGACATGTTACATGCAGGGGAACAATGATAAGGATGAGGAGATTCCTAGTCAGAAACCAGGCAAGCCAGAAGAAAGTAAAGAGAGCTTTTTAGAGTGCTGATATAAAGAACTGTCCATTCAGAATTCTATACCTCATGAAAATATCACTCAAAAAGGAAGATTTCTAGTCCAGCATGGAAGGAGCTTACAAGTCATCACTTCTATCCAGACAAGGGAAAAAATGAACTCAAAATTAACAACTTTTCTTAGATCCATCAGAGAATTGAGGCCAAAAGAAAAGACATGGAGTATGTATAAGCAGGTCTCACGGTCAGTTATAATATTGGGGTTCTGGAGTAAGACTCCCTGCATGTGAATTTTGACTCTAACACACATAATTGTGTGACTTAGACAAATGACTCACCTTTCCAAAACCTCAGGGTCCTCGTCTGTGAGATGGGAACCCCAACTGTCCAGGGGGGTGTTGCACGGATTCAATGAGATGATGAACACAATATGGCCAGCCCGGAGTGAAGGCCTCATGTCAACTCTTC
The DNA here is from genome assembly GCA_004027555.1 of Craseonycteris thonglongyai. Lineage (NCBI taxonomy): Eukaryota > Metazoa > Chordata > Mammalia > Chiroptera > Craseonycteridae > Craseonycteris > Craseonycteris thonglongyai. Next base: position 37,960 of record PVKE010007530.1, read on the forward strand.
TAAAGGTGACACAGGTACGTCCTAGTAAGAGTTACAATTCAGCCGTGCCCTGCTTAGCCACAATCATGCCTCCCTTTTCCAGGCTGTTCCAGAGAACGCCCCTTATTTGCTACCTTCAGGGCATTTCAGATCTCAGATCTCAGCTCTGCTACAGTGGTCTCAAACATACACACACACACATGCATGCGCACGAGAGCTGGGCATTTTGAATGCCCAGAAATCCCACCTGTGACACCCTGTGCCCTTGTAACTAACAATGACGCTGTGACTCAGTCTTATTGGGAGGTGTGGGCATTCTCATGCCACCGTCACTATTTTTGCTACATCCACACCACATTTACAGTTATAGCATATTTTTATTTCAATGGAATCACTTTATTTTTTTACATAAAATTCCTTGATTTTTAGAGGAAAATTCAATCACTACTATACATAGAAAACCAGTGTCCTTTCAAGTACAAATAAAAAGCCAGTGGGAAGCCGGGATGGCTCAGTGTGTTGAGTGCTCGCTTTGCAGCCCAGGGACTAAAGATCGAATCCCAGCCTCGGCCCGTGTGGACCCATATGTTGAACTAGGGTATGCTTCCCATGCAGGAGGCCCCCAGTTCGGTTCCCTGCCCCCATTCAGCACCTGGCTTGAGGGAGTGTGCCTCCCATGCGGGAGGCCCCCAACCCAGTTCCCACCCTACACTGCCCCTGCCCACCTGTGTGGAAGGAAACCATGTCAAAAACTGAGATGTACAACTATGGAGACTGCTCTGGGCCCTCCCCCTTCTCTCTCTCTCTCTGTTTCTGTCTCTCTCTGTCTCTGTGAAAAACAATAATATAAATCAAAAATAAAAACGAACTTTGCTATTTCTGCTAGTCTCACTCTTAAAAGAATAAGTAAAAAATAAATAGCAGTGAAAACAGTGATATGTTGGAGTCCCAGCTGTATAGCTCAGTCACTGTGGAACTAGACATTATGTCAACAGTCTGACCTTCAACTCACAAGCATACAGCGGGCATGATGAATGGGGTCAACATCGCAATGTTGTTAGGAGGCTTAAGACATGCAACCTGGCATGTGGTAAACACACAGCAAAACGAAGTTATACGCCAGAGAGAATGAGAGTTTCCACCAAAGATGAAGAACGGGCATGAATTATTACCCCACACACCTACAGTCTCAGCCCCTGCTGGCTCTGGAATTCTCTAGAATAAGGCCACCCACGATTACGACTGCAGCATGCTACCCCCAACTTCTCACTCCAGGTTCTGTCCAGCCAGTGGCCAACGTCATCCTCGAGATCTGAGCAGTGATTCTCCACTTGGACTGATGGTGACTAAGTGGCCAGAGGGCCTGTCAAACTTCAGTGTTCAGTATTCTAAAGCTGAGGCTCGATAAAAGTGACCCAAATGGAAACAGTGGGGAAGCCATGGGCATCCACCTGTCACCTCCAGTGAAGCTCTCTGGGGCTGGGCACCAACCCAGGAAGTGATGATGGCAGACACCACACCTGGAGGGGGCCCGACAAATGACGAGCCCTCCTCCTGACCCTCCCCGTAGGCAGCTGCAGCTAGATGTCCACGGTAACCCAGCTCATCCATGACAAGGCACTGACATCGCCACTGTGGCTTTTGGCAAACCCGTCAAGGGGAAAATATCAAGCCTCAGAAGGAGATCAAACATAAGGCTGGATCCTCACCCTGATTCCTTGGGAACTGAGTGGTAGTTCAGAAAGGAGTCTGTGCTTTGGATAAAGGCCTCATTATGGCAGCTCTCCTCCCACCACCCCAAGGAAAAGACCAGACACCCCGCCTGCCCCAGCCTGCTGTCCATCAAGGGATCGCCTTTGGTTTTTTCTTGGTGTGTCCACGCCAAGGAGCGCACCCGGCAGTTCTCGTGACCTCGTCACTAGATGCTGCACGCAGAGAAGAGGCCACCATTCCGGGCTGTCCTTCACTCCCTGCCTTCTGAGCAGGTGCCACCCGACTCGAGGACTCAGCGAGTGTGCTGGGATCGTGAGCTTAAGCGACAAGGGGCAGGAAGGGGGTTGGAGGGCCCCCACTTACCTGTGTCCCCGAGGACCCCACTCACCATCCCTCTGCGGCACTTCTGGTCTCCTTCTGGACTCTTCCCATATTCCACACTGTTTCTCGGGTGCCTTTCGCCCCACTGCGGTCCCTCTGTAAGGGAGGACGCTTGCTTTTCTCGTTGACCAGTTACCCCCAGAACCTGGAACAGCGCTCAGTCAGTAAGCGCTGAAAGAGGGGAAGCTGGGACAGCTCGGCAGTTGAGGCAGTTGAGCGCGTGCCTTGCCATCACGAGGTCTGGGGTTTGATTCCTGGTCCCAGCCCCTGGAAAAGCCACATGCTGAACTGCAGCGCACCGGGTCACCGCTAGGTGGCTCCCCGGTGAAGGTTCCCCCTCCCATGTGGGAGGCCCCAGTTCAGTTCCCGTCCTACATCCACCTGTGTGGAGTGAAACCACGTCACAACTGATAATGTACAACTATGGAGACTGCTCTGGGCCCTCCCCTTCTCTCACTTTCTCTCAGAACAATAAAATAAATCTTAAAAAAATAAATAAATAAAAAGAGCTGAATGAGTGAATGCATGAATGGCCTAGGCCAGTGCTGCCCAACAGAACTTCCTACAAGGATGGAAAGCTCAGTGTCTGTGAGGTCCCACATGGTGGCCCGAGCTACACTACGTGCCCTGTGGCTGGCCGCTGTGGCAAACGGGCATCTGAGATGTGGCTACTGCAACAGAGAAGCAGGATCGTTATTTCACTCTATTTTAATGAACCTAAATTTAAATAGCGCATGGATGTTGTGGATACTGTGCCAGACGTACAGCCCGAAACCCACGCAGAAGGCCAAGAAGACAGAGGCCCCCCGATAGTCAGACAAGAGGAGAGAAAGAACAAAGCCCGTTCTGGGAAAAGAAAGAAAGAAACAGAAGCAGGGTGTTTGTCTGGGGAATGCTGTGGATGCCTTGCTAATATTATAAGAAGCTCTAACAGTCAGCGCTGTGGGTAGCGGTGCCAGTTTTTCCCTCGTTAAGCGGCACCCCACTTTCTGGAGCATGAAGCTGTGTGGCAGCTGCACTGAGGACTCCTGAGGCTCAGGGACCAGAGACAGAGAAACTACGCGTCGTGATGGGAAACATCACTAGCCCAGCCTTTCTTCCCCACACCGGCTAAGGCAGCCTCACTTCAAAGCATGCCGGAGTGGCTTGATCCAGAGCGGTGGCAGCGAAGGCATGCCAGCTCCACGCCCCTTCCTTCCCGGCGACTGAGCTGTGATGTTTCAATGGAAAAGCGCTGGAAGACTTGTGCTGGGTGGGCCGTACCTCTCCCTGGAGCATCCCAGTGTCAGCTCACAGTGAAGCAACTCAGGATGCCTGGATCCTTCCCCTGAAATGGGGAGCTCAGGGAGACAGGGCTGGGTGGGGGCATGAGTAGGAGCCAGACCTGGGCAGGCTGCTGAGCCTCTTGGGTCTGGACCTCTCCTCTCTCACATCCAGCCACTGAGTCCCACGCTTCTGCCCCATGAGGACCCAAGGAACGAGAAATCTATGCAAAGCCAGGTACACGGTCAGGACTCGATGTTAGTTATTACATCTGACCGGCTCACTGTCCTACTCAAGACGCTCCTGGGCACCATCTTGCCCATCCCACTGTGTTCTGCTCCTCCAGAGCAAGTCTGTCCTTGCGTGTGCTCTGTGAGCAATAGTGTGCAGGTCTTAGGGCTACAGACAGCACCCACCATCCCTGAAAACCCAGGAATTACCCTGTCACAGTCACAGGCCCATAATCACATCAGAATCACAATAACAGTTCATGAACATAATCAGAATGCCCACTACTATTTATTGAGCAGTTACTATGTGCCGTGGTGCTGAGAGAGGCACATGCACCGTTTCCTAGGCTCTAATCCTGAATCAGTGTTGCTAATTCATACATGAGGACACTAAAGATTACAGATGGATAATCAGTTCCTGAAATTCTCATAGCAATTCAGGGGGCTGCCCAGGATTCAAAGCCAGGCCAATGTGGGTCCGGAGCCTAGACCTTTGACCTCTGAGCTGTGTCAGGCTGTGACAGCTCCAGAATGAATGCAGACTGCCTTCGATTCAGGGAAAGGAAGAACCCCTGTGCTTGTAGGTGGTAAACGACACATGGCTCTCATGCTAACTAGAAATATTGAGCAGACAGTAATAACCTCAGTGGCATCTTTCAAGTTTACCAAAGGAAGACAGAGCATGAATCACTGAGGATGAGGTTTCTATTACTCATCTTAATGAACTACCACAAACTTCATGTCTCTAAACAACACACGTTGCTTACAGCACTGTAGGTCAGAAGTCTGAAATGAGTCTCACTGGGCTAAAATCAGTAGGCAGAGCTGCATTTTTGAGGGAAGGCCCTAGGGGACAATCCATTCCCTGGCCTTTTCCAGCTTCTAGAAACCACCTTCACTCCTTGGCTCATGACCCCTTGCTTCATTTTGAGCCAGTAATGACAATCTTCTAACCTAGGGGCCCTCAACCCCTGGGCCATGGACCAGTACCGGTCCATGTTCTGTTAGGAGCCTGGTCACACAGCAGGAAGTGAAGCTTCATCTGTATTTACAGCCGCTCGCCATCACTCCCATTACTACTGAGCTCCACCTCCTGTCAGATCAGTGGTGGCATTAGATTCTCACAGAGCTCAAACCCTATTGTGAACTGCGCACGCACATCTCCCCTCCTCTCCCACTCCCATCTGTGGAAATATCGTTTTCCAGGAAACCAGTCATTGGTGCCCAAAAGGTTGGGGACTGGTCTAACCGGTCTCTGACTCTCCTGCCTCAATCTTATAGACTCTGATTTCATGGTCCCCATCCCCCAGGTAACCAGGATACTCTCTCCATCTTGAGATCCTTCACTTAATCACATCAGCAAAGTCCCCTTGGCCATGGAAGGGATTTAGTTGGTGCAAAAGTAATTGCTGTTTGGGGCCGTGAACACATCATTCTTAATCAAAATAGGAACCATTACCAATCAACACATTCGCCAACAAGAAATAAGTTTGTGTGTTCCTGTAGTGTAAAAATCCATGCTTTGGGATTTGACGCACTCTTGGAAAGCATTTTCTGCAGCCTCCTGGTTGTGGAAGCATTGTCCCTGCAAAACTTTGTCAAGATGCTTGAAGAAGTGGTCGTTGGTTGGCGAGAGGTCAGGTGAATCTGGCACCAAATGAATGAGGCAAAACTTTGTAGCCCAATTCAGTCAACGTTGGTTGTGCGATGTACGGCTGAGTTGTCATGGAAAAGAATGGGGCCCTTTCTGTTGACCAACGCCGGCTGCAGGTGTTGCAGTTTTTGGTGCATCTCATCGATTTGCTGCGCATGCTCCTCAGATGGAACGGTTTTGCTGGGTTCAGAAAGCAGATCAGGCCGGCAGCAGGTCACTCCAAGGTGACCACGACCTTTTTTTGGTGCAACTTTGGCTTTGGGATGTGCTTTGGAGATTTTTCTGTTTACTCACTGAGCCAGTCATCGTCAGTTGTATAAAATCCACTTTTCATCACACATCACAATCTGATCAAGAAATGGTTCGGATTTTTGTTGTTGGGAAGAATAAGAGAAGACATCACTTCAAAATGATGATTTTTTTTATTTTATTTCTGGTCAGCTTATGAGGCACCCACTTATTGAGCTTTTTCACCTTTCCAATTTGCTTCACATGCCAAATGACCATAGAATGGTCAACGTTGAGTTCTTGGGCAACTTCTCATGTAGTTGTAAGAGGTTCAGCTTTGATGATTTGCTCTCAATGGGTCACTGTCAACTTCCAATAGCTAGCCACCATGCTCCTCACCATCAGGCTTTCGTCTCCTTTGCAAACTTCTTGAACCACCACTGCACTCTTCATTCATTAGCAGTTCTTGAACCAAATGCATTATTGATGTTGCGACTTGTCTCCATTGTTTTACAACCCATTTTGAACTCCAATAAGATAATCACTCAAATTGCATTTTGCCTAACATCATTTCCATCGTCTAAAATAAATATAAAATAAACAGCAGGTAGTAAGTCATTAGCAAAAAAAAACATAAAGTGAGAAATGGCACATTAAAATGATGTATAACCCATAACCACATTTATTTGAGAATGCACTGTAATATCAAATGGCAAAGTTCAACAATGCAAAAGCCACAATTACATTTGCACCAACAGTAACATAGTCATACTTTCCACGGATTAGGATGTTGACGGCGTTTGGGGCCACTTTTCTGACTTACCACAATCTGCTTTCTGGCCCCAAGAAATTCATATGTATCCCATGTGCAAAATACAATCACCCCATCCCGACATCCTCCCAAAGTCTCAACCCCATCACAAGGGAAAACAATGACCGTTCACATTTAATGAGCGCTTGCCCTGTGCTCAGCATTTTGCTGTGTGAGCCTATTTAATCGTCAGACCAACCCAGTTTAGAGATGAGAAAGATCAGGGCTCAAAGAGGCCAAGCGACTGGTCCAAGCTCATGGGTGAGCCATGATTCGAAACCAGGTATATCTGACTGACTCCAAACTAGTTCAAGTACTTCAGTGCTCTCTGTTGGGCTGTGACAAGTGAATTGAATTTAGAAAGTCAAAAAAGGGAAGGGGAGGGTATTCTAGATATCGGGGATGACTGGGGTAAGGGCTCAGAGGCAGATAAGCAGAGCGGCCCTGCATAAGGAAGTCCATAAACAGGCTTGATGGACAGGAACACAGAGCCCGTGAAGGGAAGGAGTGGAGAAAAGGATTTGAATGTGCACGTGGGAGTCATATTGAAGACCCTGCGTGACAAGTGACAGAAACTGACCTTTCTTCTACAGGAACATGCAAGAACTGAATTTCAGACTGTGCCATTTGGGTTGCTTTTCAAGAAATATTTCACTAACGTGAAGCAAAATGGGATGTCGAAATAGCCAAATGTGTGCCTTTCTGTTCCACATCTTCTCGTGGGGGGCCGTCCCCTGGTCGAGGAGAAAGGCACACTTTTCTACCACTCCCGACTGGAGTATGAGCTCCATGAGGGCAGGATGTCTGTTTTATTCCCTGCTGTGTCCCTGACCCTAGGACACACCTGGCACATGATCAGCGCTCAATAAATACTAGTTGGGGGGAAGCCGGGACGGCTCAGTGGGCTAAGCACTCGCTTTGCAGCCTCAGGGACTGAGGATCGAATCCCGGCCCCAGCCTGTGTGGACCCATATGCTGAACTGAGGTGGGCTTCCCGCATGCTGAACTGAGGTGGGTTTCCCATGCGGGACGCCCCCCATTTGGTTCTCACCACCCAGTTCGGCCTGTGGCTCGAGGGGGCGTGCTTCCCATTCGGAAGCCCCCAGCCCAGTTCCCGCCCTGTATGGTCCCCACCCACCTGTGTAGAATAAAATCATGTCAAAACCTGATGACATACAATTATGGAGACTGCTCTGGGCCCTCCCTTTTCTCTGTCTCTCCTGTGTCTGTGTCTGTCAAAAAGAAACAATAAAATAAATCTTTAAAAAAAAAAATACTAGTTGGGTAAATATGGAGAGAAAGACATGTTGTTCCCTATTTCTAACTGTTAAAGAATGCTCCTGATGCTACATCAGAATCAATCGTTTGGAAGCTCCAAACTTATGCTTTGCAAGAGGACTTTTTTTGAGAAAGGAAAATGCTCTTGAGGCTTGAAAAGTGCATAAAAACAAGTTGGAAAGGGCTACTACTGAGATTGGAAGAGGGTAGAGAGGGAATGAGTGCCACCTAGAGGGAGGTCATGGGGTCTCTGAGGGGGTCAGACAGGAGTGGGCACGTGAAGAGAAGTCTGTGTGGAGAGGCAGCCGAATTCTGACCAACCCCACCCCATCTTCAAGAATGCACGGGGAGGCCGAAGCAATGCCTCCTAGCCATCCACCATGTACGTGGCCTTGTCCCCACTCCATGCTGACCATTTACATGCCCGATCTGAAGTTCCAACAGTGCAGGACGGTCGTAGACTTCACCTCCTCCCCCCAGGCCGGAAGCAGAGGCACAGTCTGTGAGGAAGAGAAATCGCTCAGAAACCAGACATGAGTGCAACTGGACAGTGAGCCAACCCACGCCCATCAGAGTGCAGACTGCAGTTCCAGGCCTCGGAAGGTGTGAGACTCTGCCTCCCATTCTGCATGCGGCCCTCACCACAGAAGTGTTCCAGCCTCAGGCCACACCCCGGGACTCAAGCAAGACAAGCTTGATTCCAACTGTTCTTTCCTCGGCATGAATGTCTTCCCACACACCCCAGGCCCAAAGGCACACAGCCAGGTTTCCTTGTCACTAGATGTCCTTCCTCAGACGGGTCTTCCCAGCCCACCCGACTAACATGCAACCCAGGTATTCTTTGCCATTGTACTTCCCGGCGCAGCACATTTCATTGACCCAGTGTTCATGAAAGTGCAAGTCGGGATTCAGAAACAAGGCATGAAATCATGTGAGTGAGTGGCTCTTTGCTTTTTCCTTTCTTTCTTTAAAAAATAAGTGAATCAGAATAGAAAACAGCAGAGTACATTTCACACATTGCATTTCTTTTTGTTTTTAATATGGTGGTGGCTTTCTTTTTTATTGTTAAATTTATTAGGGTGACTTGGTTGGCAACATAGTTTCCAAGTGTACAACTCTACATTACATCACCTATGCATTGCATTATGTGCTTGCTACCCAGAATCAGCTCTCCCTCCATCACCAGATCTCTGGTGCCCACTCCCAACTCCCCCCAACTCTCCCTCCCCCTCCCCCCTTACCCTCAGGTACCCACCAAACTATTGACTGTGTCCATAAGTTTTTGTTTCTTTGTTCCTTTCAGTTTTGTATTCCACCTATGAGTGAGGTCATGTGTTTCTTGATTCTTTGAGTCTGCCTCATTTGGCTTATGGCATTTCATGTAGTAAGGCTTTAATGGAACATTTGTTTCAGTGTGTGTATGCTGGGACACAATGTTCAAAACGTTTGAGAAATGCTGCAGTTATATTTATTGTTTATTTTGTTTATTTGCTTGTCTCTCTGAATTGCCCAGTGCTTACATGTGGTTAGCACTTAAAATATGTATATTGGATGGATGGTAGGAGAAAGGAAGGGGAAGGAAGAGGGGCAGTGAGAAGAGGAAACAGATAGACCAGCCCACAGATTTCTCATGACTCTCAAGAGCCAAAATTAAGGCTCTTAAAAGGGTCTCTTTAAAACCACATATGGTTTTACAGCCGACTTGGCTCCTGCAATAGGAACAGGAAATGAAATAAGAGACACAACCATTGGAAGCAGGAAGACAGTTAATTACTTGTCATTTGACTATCCGCTTGGAATACTCAAAAGAATCAACTGGAGAATTGTTAGAATTAGCAAGAGAGCAAGTCTTTAGCAAAATCTTTGGACAGTCGAATGAAGATAGAAGCATCAATTGTTCCTGGAGATGCTGACAACTCCAGATGGTATTACAATGGGGGAGAATGGAGAAGGAGGGAAGGTTGCAGGATGCCTATCTTCCGTTTGTCTCTCACGCCTCCTCTCTGCATGTCTCCATTCATCACAAGGCTGAACTGTGCAGACTACACCAGTGGAGCCCCGGATCCAGCTTCCAGTTGGGTTTGGCCAATGGAGAACATCAGCAGGATATCGGGGGCTGGGGTAGAGTTTGAGGCATTTATTCTCCAACTTCCTTCCCTCCTGTTTCCCTGTGATTAGCCCAGAAGGACACTTTAATACCTTACGATTGTCCTGCTCGCCCTTGGTTGAGAGTCCATTTACAAACTCTTTGAATTACCCAATTTGAATATGTCTTCTGTTTCCATCCAGAAGAACATCAACCTAAACTGGGTGTGAGGATTCCACTCCAGAGAGAGAGGCAAAATACTAACAAAATATGAACAAGCCTGCCTGAATAGGAAGATTAATTCTTCCCAAATTAACATATACATTTAAGACAGCCCCTATCAAAATACCAGTGATTTTTAGGGGAGGAGTGATAATTTTTCTAAAATTCCTTAGATTAAGGATTAAGCAGGTGAAAACCCTTTCGCTGTGTTGGTATTTTAGGGCCGTACACAAAGCAGTTTCAGGAATATCCTCAAGTAAATAAGAAATAGAAATTTGTTATGTCACTTTTTATTTCAAGAATGAGGAAGTTTTACTCTAATTTTTGCTTACTTGACCCCTGGCACATGCTCACACACACATAAACATGAAAATGAAGTCATGCATATACACACTAACTAACATAAATAGTGTGGTAGAACTCAAAACATTTTTTGAGGCATAAACTCGGGTTAGATGGGCATTTTGGACAAAAAAGATGAATGATCAACTTTCTGTACCACTTCATTGACTTCCTGGTAGCTGAATATGGTTCTAACATCTGGTCCATTTTTTGACCGCCCCCATATATTTATTGTACACCAGCAGTACGGATTTAGGCTTATTTACAATACGTTCATATATATCTACCTCTTGCACGAATTGGCTCCGTACCAATGTTACTTTCTGTTGAGAGCACATATACCTCTTTTTTATCAAAACGCTCTGTACACAACAGACTACCACATGGAAAATATTCTGATTCACCTTTAGCAAACTTTGAAGATTTTGAAATGTATGGGACTCTCTTTCATCTAACCGTCCCACACACGTTAGTATATTTGGCATGCATATATTCAAACAATTTTACAGAAGAGTAATAATTATCTACATAGAGGGAGTGACCTTTGTTCAAAAGTGGTAACATCATAAAAATAGTTGATCAGTTTTTTGTCAGATATTTGGCGTCATTTGGCAACACTGACTGAATATTATCCGCCTCGTCTGTCGCTCCCGTAGACACCAGGAAACGGTACACATAGCCATTCTGATCACACACACTATACATTTTTATACCAAATCGAGATCTCTTAGCAGGTAAGTGCTGCTTGAAAAATAGTTGCTCTTTATACAAGAGCAAGGATTCATCAAGTGCTAGTTTCTGTTCTGGAGTGTAAAATTTCATGTATTTTTTTGACAAGTCGTTGATCAATGGACAAAGTTTGAAAAGTCTATCTTGAGTCCCAACTCCATTTTCATTATTTACAATGTGAAAAAAAACACAGGATTGCCTGATACCTATCTGTTTTCAGTATACTACCAAAGATGGGAGTATTATACAAGGAATCTTTGGACCAATATAATTCAATTGTTGGCTTTTTCACTAACCCCATTAGAAGAGTTACGGCTATGAAATTATACATTTTGCTTCTACTAACTGGGCTCCAATCTTTCAACCGGCATCGAGGCTTAGACATTTTGTTAGAATTTGACTCTACCCATTGTTCTGTGTATCTATTTGTCTCCATTACAAAACAATCCACAAGTTTATCGTCAACAAAAAGTTTGAAAAAGTCATGACACTTGAAACTCGTTGCATCAATATGAATTCCTGGGGACTCAGTAAAAGAGTGTATGTCAGGTGAATAGTTATCAGCATGTTGCAACTCAGGCTTCACAATGTTTACTTTATCACAAGTGCCAGAATGTTCGTCATCACCATCACCATCATTATCACTTTCACTTGCAGTAGTGGTGCCATCTACACCAGGGGTTCCCAACCTTTTTATACCCTAGGGCGCATTCTAAAATATCAGTAGGGCGGCGGGCACCAGCTATTTCTAAGGATATTTATTATTGAACAATAATAAAAAATAATAAACAAAAATAATTTTAAAATAATAAATTTATTGTACAAATTATATACACACAAAGAAACATATATGCAAAACATAATACAAAGTAAATAAAAAACACACATATAATAAATCATTTAAAAAACATAAAAGAAAACATAAAAAAAACAAATCTGTCAGTGTGATCTTTGGCATTGAATTTCATTGGCCAGTGCCTCGTAATTAGGAGAGTATGACGACAACCCTGTTAGCAAACAATTATTAAGATGCTCATCGGTAAGTCGAGATCTATATCATGATTTTATTAAATTCATGTTTGAAAACAAAGATTCGCATAAATACGTTGACTCGAAAAATGATTTGATTTTATATGCTGCTTTTTTTTTTTAAATGGGAACCTTTCTTTGTCGACTATGTTCCATAAGTCCTCTGATATTAAGGATTTTAGCAAAATATCATTCTTAAGGTTCAAAATTTCTAACTCTAGTTCTGCTTTCCCCTGAACAAGGTCTGCAATACATGCGGCTAGTTCTATTACATTTACTTGGCAAGTAAAAAGATTGATAAGGAAGGAGACAATTGGCTCGATATTTGTAAACTGCAGAAATCTCTCTTCAAACTGTTTTTGAAGCACTTGCAGGGTCTCAATAAATAATGACACGTTTAATTCATTGTTACCTAGCATTTTCCTCATATATGGGAAGTGCACGAGAGACTTGATATGCAGATGTGATATCAACAAAGTCAATTTCGCTTTAAATGTGTTT
>PVKE010007531.1:0-22866 GCA_004027555.1 Craseonycteris thonglongyai
GAGTTTCTGCTTTGCTGCCCTGCCTGCTGCTCCCCCCACACACCCCTCCCCGCCCCCCGAAAAGGTGCCTGCGAGGCGGGTGTGCCGTCTTTCCACCCCGCCTCCACGGGGGGGCGCCCGAGGCCGCCCCACGGGCCCAGGGGCGTGGCTGAGGCCCCGCCCCCCGCCCGGCCCCGCCCTCCTGCCCCGCCCCCGCCCGGCCCCGCGGGACTTGACTCCCAGGGGCCTCGCTGAGCGTGCTTTTCTGTACTTTAGACAAGAGATTGAGGTGGGGGAGAGTGCAGGGGGGGAAACGTGAGTCAGAGCTGCCGGGTGGGCTCTGCCCAGTCCCTGGGGGCCAAGGTCATGCGAGTGAAGGGATGGGGGTCAGGGAGGCTCACTAGAGAGGGTGCCAGCCCGCGGGGCCCCACCCCCGGCGGAGGAAGGTGCGCAGGGGTGGAAGGAGCGTGGCAGTGGTTTTGGGTGAACACTAAGGACCCCCTCCTTGTCTCCGCATCTCCCCATCTGCACCCCTCCCCTCTGCCCCCCAATCAATACACTAGTTTTTACTCCTGGCTGCGTGGTCTTTGTTGGTGGGCATCACTGTGTTCTGAGGGGCACACACCAGTGCGGCCCATCCGCGTGAGGGTGCTCACTGCCATCCAGCCTCACCCCTGCTCTAGGGGGACAAGATGCAGCCCTCCGGGAGCCTCAGGGCCACATCTGGGTGGCTGGTGGGCAGAGGCTGTGACACAAGCAATGCCACCAGGGAGGCCATTTCCTTCCCAACTTCCCCAAACTCAGCGTGACTATGGTGGGACCCATACGAGGTGCCCCTTGGTGCCACACTGCTCAGCGTGGGGACAAGGAGACAGTAAGAGCCGGGGCGTTGTCCCCAGAGAATGCAGGCAGAGGTGTGTCAGGCAGAGTAGGAGCCTCAGAGAGGGGGGTGGTCTATAATCTGGGGGAATGAGGAGCAGGGACTTCGCAAAAGGGTCCCCAATGGGGAGAATCTTGGTACAGTATTTTCCGGCGTATAAGACGACCGGGCATATAAGACGACCCCCTAAGTTTACAGTTAAAACATAGGTTTAGGCCTATATTCGCTGTATAAGACTACAGCCTCGGAAGTCGGGGGTCGTCTTATACAGCGAATATAGGCCTAAACCTATGTTTTAACTGTAAAATTAGGGGGTCGTCTTATACGCCGGAAAATACGGTACCTAACCCTTCTGTGCCCCCTTGTATTAGATCTAATGCCTCTTCCAAGTTTCTTCAGACCCTCACTCTCGTCCCCTGTGCCCCTGGGGGCTAGGAGTTAGGTTGACCGTTTTAGACGGCACAGAACCATTGTTTAAGACAGGACAGAAGGGAAACCAGTGACGATAAACTAAGTTTACATCCCGTGGGGCCTGCTGTCAAGTCCGTGAGAAAAAGCGTGTCTGGGATTATGGAGACACATCTGAAAATGCAAAATGAATGAGGGAAGAACCTCTGAGGTCGGCTGGAAACCCCTGACTCCCCACGCGCTGGGGAAGGGGTCCCCGCCGGAGGTGGACAGGTTCTCCCAGCACGGGGCGAAGACCACAGGCGCCCCAGGGAGGCAGGCTAAGAGGGGTCCCCTTCCAGGGCATCCGTGTGCATTTCCCGAACTGGGCACCTGGGGACGCCAGGACCCCACCATGGCCGGCGCCCTGAACTTGGTGGCTGGTGAGTGACAGGCCCATGTAGACACGACTGGGGAGCGGCCAGCAGACGCGGTCCCCGCCCCTGGGGGGCTGAGGGGAGAAGGAAGCCCGCAGAAAACGGCTGCAAGCTGGTCATGCCATGCACGTGGTCACCTCACATGACATTCAGGACACAACTCAGCATTCAGCAGGCCACATGTGATTATTAAGAAAAAATTTTGGGGGGAAGCTGGGATGGCTCAGTGGGTTAAGCGCTCACTTTGCAGCGCCGGGGACCTGGGATTGAGTCCCGGCCCCGGCCCGTGCAGACCCATATGCTGAACTGGGAGCTCCCCCAGTTCAGTTCTCTCTCTGTGTCTGTATCTCTCTCTCTCTCTCTCTCAAAAATAAATAAATAAATAAATAAATAAATAAATATAAAGAAAAAATTTTGGGGGGTTAGACTATAACATACTCTGTCATAAAGCCGAGAAACAAAGCCATCCCTTTTCAATCGCGCAGAGGCGACTTCGGATGGATTTCCTTCCGGAGGTTTCTCCTGAGTACATACATACTTGGCACGGAGACCATCTCATGGTGCCTTAAATTTTGACCCTGCTTTTCTCAGTGCACATGGGTAAGCATGTGCCAATGTTGTTTCAAAGTCTATAAACATTGCTTTAAAATAAACGGTTCTGGGGATGCTGGGATAGCTCAGCAGGTTGAGCACCTACCTTGCAACCGTAAGGCCGGGGGTTCGAATCCCAGCCCCTTATGTTCTGCACATATCCTGTAAAGGCTCTCTATGTACTTTTCCGTGGCGGAATGTTTACGCGACCCTCCGTTTCACCATCCCCTCTGGACCTTTCGTCAGCTCTAGGTTTCATAATGCCGTGAATGCCTTTGCTTTAAATATCTCAGGTAATGTCTTAGGTCGGAAAGCTGATGATCACCCTGCCGATGGGCTTACTTTAAATGCATGACCTGTTGCTCTCATCCCTGGCCCCACATCCCCTCTCTCC
Source organism: Craseonycteris thonglongyai (assembly GCA_004027555.1). Lineage (NCBI taxonomy): Eukaryota > Metazoa > Chordata > Mammalia > Chiroptera > Craseonycteridae > Craseonycteris > Craseonycteris thonglongyai. Next base: position 2,669 of record PVKE010007531.1, read on the forward strand.
AGGTGGCTGTTTCATACTTTCTCCTCACTTTCTTTTTTTAGTTGTTTTTATTTTTTTAAAGATTTATTTTATTGTTTTTGACAGAGAGAAATGGAGACAGAGAGAGAGACGGAGAGAAGGGGGAGGGCCCAGCGCCGTCTCCATAGTTGCACATCATTAGTTTTTCAACACGGTTTCATTCCACACAGGTGGGCGGGCGCCACGCAGAGCAGGCACTGGGCTGGGGGCCTCCCCCATGGGAGGCACACCCCCTCAAGCCAGGGGCCGAGAACCAAACTGGGGGCCTCCCGTAAGGGAAGCTCACCCCAGTTCAGCATATGGGTCTGCACGGGCCGGGGCCGGGATTCGATCTCTGGTCTCCGGGGCTGCAAAGCGAGCGCTTAACCCGCTGAGCCGTCCCGGCTTCCCCTCTCCTCACTCAAACTCCGCTCCTGGCTCTCAGCTGCTGCCCGGCCTCTTCACTCCAAAAACGACTGCTCTTTTCAAGGTGCCCAGGCCCTGCACACGGCATGTCCAGTGGTGACGTCTCAGTCCTCCCCTTCCTTGACCAAAAGTTCTCTGTCACAGAGTGTCACTCCCTGGTAACTTCTCAGCCGATTCTTCCTCCTTTCCCTGACCCCTGACCTCTCACCTCTGACCAATGGCTTGTCCCAGGACTCTTCTCTGAGAGGCTCCCCGCAGGCTGATGGCTTTCAGTGCAGCCCACGCGCTGGTGACGCCCGAGTTTATGTTCTGCCCATGCCTGTGCCCTGGACTCCGGATGGGAACACCCACTCACTGGTCCAATGGCATCCGGAAGTTAACGTGCCCACGACTGACATCCAGACTCCTCCCACCCCGCCCCGCCCCCAGCCAGCCCTGCCTGTCACCCTCCCCATCTCTGCCGGTGACCATCTGGCTCAAACCCTGCGGTCCATCCTGAGCTCCTCTCGTGTTGCATTCAATCCGTTAGCAAATCCTGTGATCCCCATTTTTATGTAAAGATTTATTTTTATTGTTTTTGCCAGCGAGAGAGAAAGAGACAGAGAGAGACAGAGAGAAGGGGGAGGGCCCAGAGCCGTCTCCATAGTTGCACGTCATTGGTTTTCTACGTGGTTTGGTTCCACAGGTGGGCGCGGGGCTGCACAGGGCAGGAGCCGGGCCGGGGGCCTCCCACATGGTCCCCGGTGAGAGCCGACCTGGGGGCACAGCCCAGGTCAGCATATGGGTCTGCACAGACCGGGGCCAGGACTCGATCCTCAGACCCCAGGGCTGCAAGACAGACACTCAACCCGCTGAGCCATCCCGGCTTCCCCCCTCCATCTTCACGGTAGGTCAGAACCCAGTGACCCATTATCACCCCCACCGGTACCGCCACGTTCCCCTTGGTGTTCCCAGTGACCCAGTAACCACCCACTTAGGTCTTCCCCGAACACACCGGGCACACGCCTGCCTCAGGACATTTGCACGAGTGGGCCTCTCTGTCTGGACCACCTTTCCCATCAAATGAAACACCTGCAGGCTTGTTCTTGCCTTTTCTTCAGGTCTCAGTTCAGATGTCACCGTCCCATAAAGTCTGCCCTGAACAAATGTAACCAAATAGCATTCTCCCCCCTCCTGAGCCCCATCCCTTCCACCCACCCCCACCCCAGGGGCCCCTAACACCACATTTCATGTGTGTGTGTTCATTTTCTGTCTTCCATGCCCCAATACCTGCACCGAGGGCAGGCGTGTTTGTCTGTTTTGTTCATGCCGAGTCCCCGGCACCTCACGACAGAGTAGACGCTCGGTCCCCATTGTAAAGGCACATAAGCCTCCCGGAACCGGGATCCCTCAGCGACGGCGCTTTCGCGGAACCGGAGACCGGTTACCCGATGGCTTTCACAGAGATGGAGGCCATTCGCACCTTCCCCACTAGTGGGCGTACCCCGTCTTAGGAAGGGAGGCGGCTGCGGCCCAGCGACCAGAGCCTGTGGCCGGGGCTCCCGGACTCCTGAGCCGTCAGGAGATGCCCGGGCAGCTCCCAACCCTGTGGGAGGAAGGGGTCCTTCTGGGGTGGACATGGGAGGCCTGGACCCTTCCACGTGGAAATAAGAACCATCCCAGGCATTTCCACGTGGCTGCATTCCAGGCAGGAGCTGCACTACAACCAGCGGTGTCCCACCGGTGGCTTCCCTGGGCCACGCTGGCAGAAGGAGAATTGTCTTGGGCCACACATCAAACACACTCACACTCACGACAGCGGACGAGCTAAACTACTCTCGGGATGTGTTAAGAGTTTATAGGGGAAGCCGGGACGGCTCAGCATGTTGAGGGCTCGCTTTGCTGCCCCAGGGTCCAAAGATCGAATCCCGGCCCCGGCCTGTGTGGGCCCATGTGCTGAACTGGGGTGCGCTTCCCATGCGGGAGGCCCCCAGCCCAGTTCCCGCCCTGCGCGGCCCCCGCCCACCTGTGTGGGATGAAACCAGGTCGAAAACAGATGACGTGCAGCTGTGGAGACGGCTCTGGGCCCTCCCCCTTCTCTCTGTCAAAATAAAAAAGGGTTTATGAATGTGCGTTAAGCCGAATCAGGGACGTCCTGTCCTGGGCCACGTGCAGCCCTGGGGCCGCGGGTTGGACAAGCTTCCTATAAACAGAAACTTGGGGGCAGGCAGGGTCCACGTGAACTGGGGTAGAACCTTCCACACTGAACCGATGTGGGGGGCTTAGGGGGGCCCGAGAACACCAGCCAAGGAATTTCTTTTTTTTAATTTTTTTTTTTTATATCTTTTTATATTTATAGAGAGTAATTATTTTGTCTTCAGTGCATATTTATTTCTATTTTACTCTTGACAGATAGAGAGAGACAGAGACAGAGACAGAGACAGCTAGAGAACCGAACTGTGGGAACTCCCCAGTTCAGCACGTGGGTCCTGCCTGGGCCGGAGCCGGGATTCGATCCTCGGTCCTCATGGCCTCAAAGCGAGCGCTCAACCCGCTGAGCCGTCCCGGCTTTCCCGGAATTTTTTTTTTTGACAGAGAGAGAGAGAGAACTGAACTGGGGGAGCTCCCAGCTCAGCATATGGGTCCACACGGGCCGGGGCCGGGATTCGATCCTCAGTCCCCAGGGCTGCAAAGTGAGCGCTTAACCCACTGAGCCACCCCGGCTTCCCCCAGCCAAGGAATTTGAAATGAATGTCCTGCTGGGTGGATATTGGGGAGCTGGGCGGGGGTGGGATGTGAGCCCCTGGGGTGACATGAGAACTGAAGTTTTCTGTCTGCCTGTCTGTCTGCTGACTCTTGGGTTCCCTTTCCTTTGTTTGTTTGTTTTTTAAGATTTATTTTATTGTTTTTGACAGACACAGAGAGAGAGACAGAGAGAAGGGGACGGGATGAGCCAGGAGGTGGGTCCCTCAGTCTCCCCAGCACCTGAGAGCCCCTGTCCCCTCCCCCTCGGGGGCCAGGCCCCAGGCCCTTATGATCCCTGGGCCGATTCTCCCTGCTTAGCGCCAGGCGGTGCCAGCTGGCCGCTGTCACCGGAGACGGAGGTGGCACGAATACAGGGGAGGGAGGAGGAAGTGGGCAGGGGCCCAAGGGGGCTGGGGGCCGGGATCCCGGAGGTGGCAGCGAGAAGCCATTGGGTCGCACGGGGTGAGGGACTGACTAGACTGGGGAGCCCAGGGCCTTCCGGGCGGGTAGAGGAGGCACCAGACCCCCCAGTCGGGCCCTCCTGCTCCTGGCAAACCTAATCGTCTCCCCAACACCCACTCTCCTCTGTGCCCACCCCCTTGAGCTGCCTGCCCCCAGCTAATTTGTCTTGGCTCCTTTAAGAGTCGCCTGGGAATTGGGGCACGGGAGGGGGCTGGCAGGGCCCCCACCCCTCCCCCTGCCATGCGGCCTCTGCCCCTCATCCTCCCTGCCCAGCTCAAACTCTGCTGGAAGTCCTGAGCTAGGGCATCCGCTGCTGGGCCTGGGGTAAGACGTGAAGGCTGTGGGGATGGGGGCCCGTGGCCCCTGGGCTGGGGGAGTGTGGGGGGTGCCAGGTTCCTAGCACCATAGATACAGGTGTCACTTCAGCGGATCATGTAGGGGCTCTGGCTGGATGGTCCCCCAGCCTCAGGCTGGAGAGGGGCAAGGGGGGGCTGTGGGGGGCAGGATATGTGGGTGTCCTCACCCCGCATGCCCCCACCTCATGTTTCTGGGACCCTCCATCAGCCCCTCCCTGCCCCTCCTGCTTCAAAGACAGTCGGCTCCCACATCCCATCTTCCCACAGGTGGGGAAACTGAGGCTGGGCAAAGCAGAGGAAGAGGGTTTGTGTGGGGGTCAGAGAGGGAAACGGGATTGGGCGACAGAAGGGTCCTGCTCCGCCCCAGAGAACCGGGCCCAGGGGGCCGGGGGGCCGGCTCATGCCAGCCAGTGTCTAACCACAGCTTCCGATACCCCCAAACTAGGTCCCTAATCGCACGACCCAGCGCCTTCCTGGTTTTACTTTCCACAGGCCAAGGACACGCGCAAGGGGCTCCCCGAAGCCCAGCCAGGTCGCCCGGGGTGGCTTGGACGCCCCCCTAATCTCCTGCCTTGTAACCCCTTCCCCGTCGGCCATAGACGCTGGGTCTGTTCCCCAAAAGGGAAGGAGGTGAATGGTGTCTTCCCTCCTACCCTGTGCCCCAGGCCCAGGGGACAAATGCTGGAGCGAGTAGGCACCCTCTGGGCCCCCAAGGCCTTGCCAGTGGCACTGAGGGCAGCGGCGGGAGGGGTGGGCGATGGGACAGCGGCTCGGCTCCGGCTCCGAGGCCACTTCTGCTTTCAGTTCAGGCCACGACCTCTTGGCCCCACCCCAGACAGAGAGGCTCACCCACCTGTCTGAGATTCAAAGGGGAACCAGGCCTGTGAAACCCTCCACCCCGCCGGCACCAGCTCTCTCTCACTTCCCTCTTCCTAAAAACACCATGAAGTCGAGCAGAGCCCTGCTGCAGCCAGGTGGGCGATTGTTTTACCTAAATGAATCAGAGAGGGCTAGCGCCCTGCCCAGGGTCACACAGCCAGGCCTGAGCCCCAGCCCCATGGCGGTCCTCCCACAAGCTGAGAGAGGACATCCTGGAAAGGGATTTTCTCCCCAACTCCCCACGTGGCCAGTGCAGAAGGACAGGCGGCTGGAGGGATGGGGGTGGCCCAGGGTCAGGCTGGGACAACGGGACACGAGGCCCAGCACCCAGAGCTCCTCTCTGCTCCCTCGGCTTCACCCCGTCGGGTCTGCCCTTTGGACAGTTCTGTCTGATGTGGGGAATTGTCTTCTTGCTGAGGGGCTGAGGCAGGGGCGGCGGTAGCCGGGCCCACGGGGGTCGGGACGCGGTTGTGGGAAGAGGGCGGCTGAGGCTCCTGGCTCGTGTGCGTGGATACACATACATTCACGTGCTTCCGCTTTGGGGAGCCCAGTTTGCCGGGGGTCAGGCTGGCTGGCACCAGATGTCACCACCCTGTGTGTCCACTGCCCAGGAGGCCCCCAGGGGAGCCCACCCAAAGCGGAACTGGCCCCAGCTGGTCCTGAGCCCTGCTTGGGTGGCCACATGCGGGGCCAGTGTGACCGACCGTGGCCGAGGGGGCCGCACAGTGACCCCCAGGGGCTCGGGCGTCCCTCCAGCCTCCCCCCATCTGGAGCCCGCCGCCTCCGGAGCCACGAAAGGTGGGGCGCGGGGGGACATGGGTAGGAGGAGGAAGGATGTGGGGAGATTCTAGTCCCTCCCACTTGGAGATGCGGTCGTCATGGTGACTGAGGACCAGTGAGGCGGGACAGGGCTGGGGCTGGGGGCGGGGGTGTGGCAGGACCGGGAGAGACCGCCAGCCGGCCGGGCTGGGCATCCTGGGGGGGAGGGAGCCGCGGCGGCACCCCCAAGCTGCAGGTAAGCGAGCCGCGGAACCCGCCGTTCTGAAAGCGGAGGGCGGGCCATTGTCTGGAGCCGGCAGGGCCCTGGGGAGGGGGCAGCCGGCCGGGGGCCATTGTGTGCGGTCGTCGTCCCAGCGTTCCAGCCCCGGGTCAGACGGGAGCAGGGGACCCCCGGGGACAAGGGGTTTGGGGGGCTTGCCTGGGCCGGCGGCAGGCAGGCAGGCTGGGAGGCAGCAGGGGTGGGCAGGGGCTGGGGGGCCCTGGGGATGGTAGGGGCTGGGGGACACCCCAGGCGCAGCTCCCACAGTAGGCACCGGACACGTACAAGTTGCGTTGACTTGCTTGCGACCATGATAGGAGGGGAGTGAGGGGGAGGGTGCGGCGGGGCAGAGCAGGTGGGGTCAGGAAGGGGGCCCAGGACGCTGCTGTGCCCCAGGATGCAGCTCTGCTGGGGCTGCCCCTGAGGCTGGGGGTCGGGGACCCTGGACCTGCAGGGTCACCGGTGAAGCCCGGGATGGCTTCTCTCCTGGGTGCGGGAGCCCCTCCCTCAAGGCAGCGGAAAACACAGAACCCTGGGGGCAGGGGGGCAGGGTGGGGACTCCTCCCAGGAGAGGCTGGACCCTGGGGCAGGAGGTGGGGTTGAACCCAGCGGGGTTGCCTGGATCCCCAGGCTGGGCTCCCAGGGGGCCGGGGACCCCCACACGGGTGGCTGGGAAAAGGCACGGCCCCTGCAGCCTAGTCCCGGAACATCGGACCCCCTCCCGCCCCCACCCACCCGCACTCCACACCTGAGCTGCCGCCTGACTCAAACCCGGCCCAGCTGCTTCCTTCCCGGCCCTGGGTTTCCTCCCGTGGACAGTGGGGACAGTGGGGACAGTGCCGGGGCGGGTCCGAGGGGTGGGCAGGACCTGCCACATCATCTGTGGAGTCTGGTGCAAAACGAAAACACGGGGGTGGGGGCCCTCTTTCCAGGACGGCCGTGGGGGCGCAGTGGCCTGGGGCTGGTCCCAGAGGCTCTGGGGCAAGAAGGGCGGAGGGGAGGGGCTGGGGGCCCTGCCTCCCTGTCCGTGGGGCTGGACCGGGGGTCCCTGTGGGGGCCGGGGGCGACCCCTGGGGCTCGTGGCCTGTCTGCGCTTGTTTCTGTTCCCTCCTGAGTCATGAATCACCCCAGACAGGCTATGTGCTCACCCCGGGCCTGGGGCTTACCACCCTCTGTCCTCCATCCAAGAACCCCCACTTCCTGGACGGGGGCGGGGCTCAGGCACGGGGCAGGCAGTGTGGCCGAGGGGTTAGCTCTGATGGGGCCAGTCTGAGTTCAGCTTGGCTTCTCCCCAAGTCACCTTCCTCAGGGGTCCTGGCCGGTCCCCTGTAGCTGCTCAACCCACTGGGGAGACCAAAGCCCGATAAGGCCAGAGCTTCTTGGTTGGTGGGAGGGGCCGAAGCAGAGGAGGGCTGGGGCCAGGAGAACCCGGGGTCCCTGCAGGGGGAGGAACGAGGGGCAGGGCGCCCCGGAACCCAGGGAGCAGGACTTGGGGCTGGAACTTTCTTCCCCACCTCACCCCCTGCCCCAGAACTCCTCCCAGCGACCCAGATAAGCCCATCTTTTCAAGCCGAGAGGCCCCGGGGCAGGGCAGGTCCCCAAATCTGAGCTGAGGTTGGGGACACACAGCAGGTGGGGTCCACGGGGGAGTTCCCCAGGACTCTGAGACTCAGGACAACTTTCTCGGGAGGGGGTGGGGGGGCTGGCTTCTCCCCAGCAGCTCCCCGAGAGTCTCTGCCGTGTTCACAGAGACAGTTGTCGGGAGGGGTCGGGCGGAGGCGAACCCCCAGGCGGCGGAGGCGGCGGAGGCGAACCCCCAGGTGGCGGAGCGAGAAGGCGGGAAGGCTGAGAGGCCTTGGACAAGGAGTCTTCTAAGGACTAACCGGGCTGTCCCCACGCCCTGCCGGCTGGCGCGTGGCCTGAGGCCTGGAGGTTACACCCCAGGAAGGACTTCCTGTCCCCAGGAATGTGCCCTTGAGAGGGAGGTGGGTTATTTATTGGAGTCGCATTGGCTCTGGCACGGCTGTGCTCATTAGCCAGCGGCCGGCTGTCCTCAGGCTGAGTGGGCAGCAAGCCACCCCCTTTGTGGGTCACGGAGCCCCACCCTGCGTTAGGAGGGCCCCCCGGGGCCTGCAGGGGCCGCTGGGCAGCCACCACTGGGGCCTCAGAACGATGAGCTCTCCCGGGACATTTCCCGGGCCTCCCGCTGGCGGGACACGGCGCGGAGAGTGATGGAGGTTAGACTCGGGGGGACTTCCACCGCGAGACCACAGACGGGGGCCTGGTGCGCTGGCTTCCTTCTGCAAAGACCACGGCCCCCCTCGAGGGGGAGGCTTGAAGGCTAGACCACGGCGGGGACTTCCCAGGAGGGAGGACTGCAGACTCCCCACTTGGAGACGCAGAAAGAGGAATAAGACCGTCCTGTCTTGAGTAGGAGGTGGGGGGATGGCTGACGTGACCTAGAAACCGGCGACCTCTTAACCTTTCCGGGCAGAGGGAGGCCACCGGAGGGAGAAGAGAGAGAGGTGTGTCTCCTGCTTCCCTCCCAACCCCCCAACTTCCGCCCAAGCCCGGACCTGTCACGACTCGAGAGGTGGAAATTCTGGTTCCCCTGCCGAGAGCTCCAGAGCTGGCCTGGGTGCGCGATGGGAGTCCGGAGGGTCTCCCTGCCGGCCCCGCCGGGCTGAGCCTCGTCCCCGGCCTCTGGGGCCAGGGCACCCCACTCAGCTTCTTTCTCTGGATGGCACCTCTGCCCCGGCTTCCGCGCTGTGGCTGTCTCGGGGGTATGTGAGCTGAGGCCGCTGGAGGTTGGAGGCTGGCGGGCCCGAGGGCATGGAGACCAGGGTGAGGGTGGGCAGCTGCCAGGGCTGGGAGACCGCCAGCCGCTCCGTGCCCGGGGCCACTGCCGGGCAGTGCTCAGGAGTCTGGCGGGGGCGGGATTCAGGAGACAGCCAGGGAGACTCCCCCCTGCGCCCCGTGAACGCACGCGCCCAGACCCGAGCCCAGACGGGACTGGGGCAAGGTCAGAGCGGTGGCTTGGGGTCACCAGAGGGCAGGGGAGCCACAGAGGCAGTCCTGAGGAAACTATGTTTTTGGGTGTTTTTAAGATTTGTTTTGTTTTTGACAGAGAGACAGGGAGAAGGGGGAGGGCCCAGAGCCGTCTCCACAGTTGTACATCATCCGTTTTGGACACGGGTTTTGTTCCACACGGGGGGGCGGGGTAGGGGTGGGGCACAGGGTGGAGACAGGGCTGGGGAATCTCCCAGAATGGGAGGCAGGACCCCACACGCTGGGGCCTGAACCAGGGGTCTCCCCCATGGGGGGTTCACCCTGGCAAGAACCGAACTGGGGGCACACCCCTGTTCAGCCTATGGATCCACCGGGGCCAGGATTCGATCCTGGGACCCCGGGGCTGCAAGGCCCGTGCTTAGCCCGCTGAGCCATCCCGGGCTCCCGGGGCATCTAGGTTTCCATGCAGAAATCTGCTGTTCAGGAAGCCCCGCGGGCGGAGGCTGGGCTCTGAGCTCCGGGAGGGAGGGAGGCAAAGGGCCGGTACCCTGCGGGCAGGATGGGCCTCAGCCCCTGCCCAGGGGGGAGGGCGAGGCTGTGGCCCTTGGCGGCCTCTGGGCCCTCCAGGAGGAAGCGGCCCTCCCCCCCACACACACTTCTGCTGCCTGGGGCTCTCCCATTGGTCCCCGGGGTGGGGATGTGGTAAGGGTGCTTATCCAGAGTGGGGCTGGCGCTTATTTCCGCAGAGCCGGCGGCTGGTGACACCCTGTGCGGAGCATGGCCTTCCCCGCCCTGGGCCTGGACCCGTGGAACCTTCTGGGCCTCTTGCTCTTCCAGCCGCTCCTGCTGCTGCTGCCGCGGGCGGGTGGGCAGGCGCCTGTGCCCAGGGTCCAGTACGCTGCAGGTAAAGGTCTGGAGGCGCGGGCGCCTGGGGCCCGCCCAGCCGGCTGGAGGGGCGTGGAGGAGGGAGACAGGGCTGCAGGGAGGGCAGAAACGGGCATGAGGAAGCAGAGCTATGCCAGGGAGAGGCAGACAGAGGTGCTCGGACTGGGCCGACGTGAGAGACGAAACCACTTGGGGTGAACGGTGAACAGGGGCGTGGAGGGAGTCGGGCGCCTTCCCTCTGGTTCTCCAAAGTTCTTCCCCTCCACCCTTCAACGTCGCGGGCATCCAGTGGGGCACCCCCAGCCCGTAGCTGCCTTCATGCCACCCCCAGCCATCCCCACCGCCAAGGCCAGGAGGCCCCTTGGCATGGGTGCTAAGATGACCCACGTACACTGGAGTCAGCCCTGAACTCAGCCCGGGGTGGGGGGCAATCTGTGGGGTGGTCAGTGCCCTGGCGGGGGGGAGTCTATACAGTTCTGGGGGCCCCTCTAGCCGCTTGCTGTGCACGATCCCCCAGCTCCCCTTCTTGCTCCTGCCTCAGAAGGAGCCTCGGGGGGAACAACCCTGCAACCCGGGCGAACCTGCCAGCGCGCCCAGGAGGAGGGTGTGGGGGTGGCTTGCTGACGGCCGGTGGGGCAGGGGCAGCGCCTCTGTCGCTGCAGGAAGGGGATGGACAGGACCCGGGGGGGGCCGCCTGGGCCCACCTCCCCCGCCAGGGTCACAGCAGGCAGCAGCCCTCGGACTGGTAGCGACTTCCTGCAGTGGAGCCGGGGAAGGAAGCGGGGTTGGCGAGTGGGACCCGAAAACCCACAGCTGCCCTGACGCAGTCCTGAGTCTGACTTGCCCGCCTGTGGCACCCAACACCTTTCTGTCTGTCTGCCTTGTGCACCCCCAGCCCCCCGCGACTGAGGGCCAACGGGCACTCCCCCAGGACGCCCCCACGGGCCTCACGTTACCTCCTGTCCCTGGCCCATCTCTCGGGTGTGGGCTCAACACACAGCTCTGGTGGCTGTGAGCAGCGTGGGGTTCAGGGGGAGCTGCTGACGGTGAGGGGGTCCAGCTGGGACGTGCTGGGGGGCCCTCCCCTCGCCCCCACTTTTATCTCAGAGCTCAGCTGCCTGCCCACCAGCTCCTCACGCTCCCCGCTGCCCACAGGGGATGGACGCAGGCCTCTGAGCCTCTTCCATCAGGAGGGCCTCCAGGATTTCGACTCCCTGCTGCTGAGCCCTGAGGAGCGCGCTCTGTACGTGGGGGCCCGGGAGGCCGTTCTGGCCTTGGCCGTCCAGGAGCCCAGAGTGCCGAGGCTAACGACCATGGTGAGGAGGCCAGGGGCCAAGGGTGTGGGCTGGGAGCCAGGAGGGCCCCGGCCGGGCTGCGGGCGGGCGAATGGCCACGCGGTTGCTGTTATCCGTGCAGGCGGCCTTTGAACCCCACGACTGAACCGTGCAGGTCCGCTTACGCGCAGATTGTTTCAGTCAGTGTACAGCCGGCTCTCCATCGCCCCGGGTTTCCCAGCCGGGGGTTCAACCAACCGCGGATGGAAAACGACTTTCCCCCCAAGGAGGGAGGGCCGACGAGGTGCATCGCTCCCCCCCCCCCATTTTATGTGCAGGGGGGGCTGGCGCATCCCCAGGGGACCTGGAACCAACCCGCCCTGGATTCCAAGGGATGACAGGAGTTAAGTTTTGGGGAGTCAACAGTCCCACGCCCCAACCCCCGTGTTGTTCAGTTGTCAACGGTCTCCAGCAACAATCAGCGACCGTTGTTAATGTATCTGGTCCGTACGACGGACGAGCAACACGGCAGCCAGCGGCTTGGCTGTTCGGCGGTCGCGTGAGAGCTGGTTGAGTCGCTGAAATGGCTGAGATGCTCGCAGGAGGGAAACACGGACTCAGAGTGTATCAATAACGTGACATCCACCCACTGGTGGAAATCACCCGGGCTTCTGTGTTAAATGACAGTCTCCCTGCTGGTGGCGGTCACATGGAGAAAAGGACAGGGAGGAGGAAGGGAAGACAGGGAGCTGGCATTTATGGAGCCTGTTCACGGAGTGTCACTCGGGGTGTCCCCGGGACCACCCCCCATATGGGATACGGGCCCAAAATGCAGACTCTCTGAGAGCTGGGCCAGCGACTGACATCTTGAACAATTTCCCCAGGGAATGTGTGGTTTGACTCCTGCTGCTCTGGGTGTCACACATGGCCAGGGAGCTGCCGCACATACGCCACCTAAGTGTGTCCTCCGGAAGCCTGTGACATTGACCAGGACTCTCACCCGGGCAGTGGCTGAGCCCAGATACAGACTCAGGTCTGATGCCACAGGCCACATTCTAGCGCCAACTGTGTCCTAACGAACACTGGTGTCATCAGAGTAGTAGCCCTGGCCACCGATGTCATTGTCACCCACCCCCAAGCCGGCTGGCTGATTCCACGCCACAGCCAAGGCGGGGGTGGCAGGTCAGAGCTAGAGCTGAGCACCCCATGTTTCTTCATCGCCCCCTCCCAACTCCCCACTGCAGGTGCCCTGGCCTGCCAGCGACAAGAAGAAGCGCGACTGTGTCTTGAAGAGGAAGAACAATGAGGTGAGCAGAGGTCGGGGTACACACACGGGCTTTGAGTTGAGAACCTGGTGTATCCAGAGCCTCACGGGGTGACCTCGGGGCCGGGCCGGCAGCAGAGGCTGCTTGTTGGCAGGATTGCAGCCTATATCTCCTGTCCCATGAGGAGGACAGACAGGGGGCCTCCTGAGCATTGGCTAGCCCTTCTCCCCGCCAGGGACAGAGCAGGCAGGCTCTGGGGGTCCAGGCGTTGGGGGGCAAGTGTCCGGGAAGCCTGAGTTCTCTGTCTCTCCAGACACAGTGTTTCAACTTCATCCGCGTGCTGGTCTCTTTCAATGCCACCCACCTCTACGCCTGTGGCACCTTTGCCTTCAGCCCTGCCTGCACCTTCATTGTGAGTCACCCCACCTCAGGCCCCAAGACCCCACCCGCACGTCCACTCCCAGCCCAGCCTCTGCAGGTCTGGAAACCTCTGGTCTTCCAGACACAGGCTGTGAGCTTCGCAGGCCCCGGGTCCCACTTCCCTCTCTGCCCCTTCCCCATCCTCCCTCATCCCCAGAGGGGAGACTCTGGCGTCCGAGCCCCCCTGCCGCGCCCCCCCTCTAGGAACTCCAAGATTCCCACCTGTTGCCCATTTTGGAGGACAAGGTGGTGGAAGGGAAAGGCCAGAGCCCCTTTGACCCCACCCACAAGCACACAGCGGTCCTGGTAGGTGAGTATCAGGGTCCCTCCCAACATGCCAGGTCACTCGGTGACATGTGGAATCTGACCGTTTCCTAACAGGCAGGGGGCAGAGGGAGGGGCAGGCAGGAGCCTCCGAGAGAGCCGAGGGCACCCCAACCAAGGCCAAGCGAGGGGTCCTGAGATCCGGTCACCTGTTCACGTGGGCGAGGTGTGAACACCTCTCTGATGTCCCGACATTGTGCTAAGAGCTGGGGGTGGTGACAGAGAGGAAGCTGTGGCCTGGTGCCCGCCGCCCACCTTAGACTCCCCACCCTGTCTGCTTGGAGGAGGTGGTGGCCTTTGGCTTTTGAGTGGGACCCTGAGAGACAGGTCGATGGGCGGGGTAGGTGGGAGCCCCCAAGAGAGGGGAGCAGAAGACTTTCGGGAGCAATGGGTGATTGTCCGGGGGTGGGGGCGGAGTAGCCAGAACAAGGCTGGAAAAGAGCCCAAACCCAGCAGGCCAGGGGGGCTGGCCATTTCCTGTGGGCAGGAGGACCCCAGGGGGGCTCTCAGTGTGCGAGTGGGGGGCTGTGAGCTGGGCTTTGGGGCTCCAGGGAGGTGCCGGGACTGGTGTGAGCGCTGAGGAGAGCTGCCCCCGATCTAGACGGGACGCTCTACTCCGGCACCATGAACAACTTCCTGGGAAGCGAGCCCATCCTGATGCGCACGCTGGGGCCCCGGCCCGTCCTCAAGACGGCCGACTTCCTCCGCTGGCTGCAGTGTAAGGACCGGGTGGGGGGCCGGGAAGGGACCCGCCCCGGAGCTCCCACCTCGGGTCCCCCTCCCCACGCCCCCAGGCCGCCCTCCTGCAGGGGCGCCCCGGGCAGCCCGGGCACCCGGGGGCTGCGTCCCTAAGCCGGCCTGCCCGCGCCCCTGCAGCGGACGCCGCCTTCGTGGCTGCCATCCCCGCCGCGCACGTCGTCTACTTCTTCTTCGAGGAGACGGCCAGCGAGTTCGAGTTCTTCGACCGGCTGCACACCTCGCGCGTGGCCCGAGTCTGCAAGGTCAGCCGCCGGGGGCGGAGGCGGAGGCGGGCCGTGGAGGAGCCAATGGGGAGAGGGCGGAGGCGGGGCCCAGCGCCCAGCGCCCAATGGGAGAAGGGGGCGGGCCGGGGCGGGGCCACGCTGGCCCGCCCTTGCCCTTGACTCGGCCTGCGCCCCCTACCGAAAGGGGGTCCCAAAATTCACGCAAGAAGTGCCTTTTGATAGAAAACACAGGTTTATCATTAAAAATGGTACATTTTCATGGCCCAACCGTGAAAACGCGTTGTTCTTTCGTAGAGCGCTCCATTTTTTTTTTTTAAATATACATGTTAATTTACTTTACTTTTTATTTATTAATTTATTTATTTTTATTTTTGACAGAGAGAGGGCGAGATACAGAGACAGAGAGAGAACTGAACTGGGGGAGCTCCCAGTTCAGCATATGGGTCCGCACGGGCCGGGGCCGGGATTCGATCCCTGGTCCCGGCGCTGCAAAGTGAGCGCTTAACCCACTGAGCCATCCGGCTTCCCCTTTTTTTTTTTTTTTTTTAAATTTATTCATTGTTTTTGACAGAGAGAGAGAGAGAGAGAGAGAGAGAGAGAGAGAGAGGGAGATACAGAGACAGAGAGAGAACTGAATCGGGGGAGCTCCCAGTTCAGCATATGGGTCCGCACGGGCCGGGGCCGGGATTCAATCCCTGGTCCCTGGCGCTGCAAAGTGAGCACTTAACCCACTGAGCCATCCCGGCTTCCCCAGCGCTCCATTTTTAATAACCCTGAACTGTCAGCTGTCACGCTGTCTGTTTTTTTTCCGTTGGCAACACTTTACCGCACACGTGACGCAAAATTAGGGTGACCAGATGTTAACATTGGTAAAGCGGGACACCGTTGACCGGGGGGGAGGGGGTTCTTGATTAAAAATTGGGTCTATCTCCCGCCGTTCCCTAGCTTGTCGTGCATTCTTTCCAAAAATCGGGACTTTTTTAAGTTTTATTTATTTATTTATTTATTTATTTTGACAGAGAGAGAGATACAGAGACAGAGACAGAGAGAGAACTGAACTGGGGGAGCTCCCCAGTTCAGCATGTGGTTCCGCACGGGCTGGGGCCGGGATTCGATCCTCGGTCCCCGGCGCTGCAAAGTGAGCGCTTAACCCACTGAGCCATCCCGGCTTCCCGGGGACATTTTAAAACGCTGCGGGACGCGGGACGAATTATTAAAAATCGGGACTGTCCCGCCAAAAGCGGGACGTCTGGTCACCCTACGCAAAATTCAAATCTTGCGTGACTTTTGGGACACCCTTTAGAACGACGTGGGCGGCGAGAGGCTGCTGCAGAAGAAGTGGACCACCTTCCTGAAGGCGCAGCTGCTCTGTGCCCAGCCCGGGCAGCTGCCCTTCAACGTCATCCGTCACGCCGTGGCCCTGCCCGCCAACCTCTCCAGCAGCCCCCACGTCTACGCCGTCTTCACCTCTCAGTGGTGAGCAGCGGGGTCTGGCCGGCCGAGCCGGGTCGGGGACCGATGCGACCCCAGCACACGCTGTGAACGTCACGTGGGAAGGCGTTGGATGCATGCCCTTCGTGTCGATGGGGAAAGATAAAGCGGAGGGGGTCGTAGTGGTTCACAGCCTCCTGCCTCCTTCCAAAAAGGGATAGGCAACAGCTTGCCTAAGGCAACCGTTAATGAGAGAAGAGCGCCAGCACATTACAAATGTTTGTCATTTATGCCAGGGGTCCTCAACCCCTGGGCCATGGACCAGTACCAGTCCGTAGCCAAGGGGTCCCTGGTACCGGCCTGTGGCCTGTTAGGAACCGGGCCGCACGGCAGGAGAGTGGCGGCCTAGCCAGCAAAGCTTCGTTGGTATTTACGGCCACTCCCCATCGCTGGCATTGCCGCCTCTTGTCTGATCAGCTGTGGCAGGAGATTAGTTGTGTCACTATTTCATTAGAGAGTACAAGGTAATGATCATAGAAATAAAGTGCACAATAAATGTAATGCACTTGAATCATCCCCAAACCACGCTGTGACCCTGGTCTGTGGAAACGTTGTCTTCCGTGAAACCAGTCCCTGGTGCCAGAAAGGTTAGGGACTGACTGCTGACTTATACAGTCCCTGGTTGCTGGTCACAAATTGGGCTCCAAAATGAGCTTCCTAGTGGTCAGAGCAAAGAGGGAAACACCATGAACATCGTAAGATTAAAAATGTAGCCGTTGCTTGGAGGCTGAGGAAGGTGGACTGCTAGGACCCGGCGCCGTGGTGGTTTAGATGTCTGGGGTGGGCAGGGGCTGGTGGCATCCAGAACCAAGAACCCGGGTGTGTGCCCCAGCCAGCTGGAACGGGGCAAGGCTGAAGGAAGCGAAACAGCTTTGTAGTCAGGCTCTGGACGGTTTTCTGAGGACCAGGAATCTATGGTGGAGGGCTTCCTCCGGAGGCTGCCTCGGGCTGGTTACACCGCCCCTCCCGTGGGTACAGTTTCGGGGCCTGAGCCTCGGTTCATTCTCAGGAAGGATAATTGCACTTCAGATCCCAAGATGGGCCAGAGTCGGGGGCCCGCCTTGCCCTTATCACCCCGTCTGGACGAGGGAGAGGCCCCTGGAGGCTGGCCCAGTCTGCCTTCCGCATGTCTGCCCTCCTGGGTGGGCCAGGGACGGAGGGTGGAGCGGAGGCCACCGCAGACAATGTCCCCTCTGGCTGTCCCCAGGCAGATTGGCGGGACCAGGAGCTCCGCTGTCTGTGCCTTCTCTCTGGAGGACATCCAGCGTGTCTTTGAGGGGAAGTTCAAGGGGTTGAACAAAGAGACTTCGCGCTGGACCGCTCAGGAGGCCCCCGGTGACATCAGTCCCCGGCCAGGCAGCGTGAGTACCAACCGGGCACCATGAGCAAAGCCCTCTTGTGACGTAACCCGCGCCCAGTAAACGTTCGTGCCCTTCACCAGTCCCAGCTGCTCAGATGCACACGAGTCCGGGTGCCCCAGGTGTGCGCCCCCCTCCACCCCACGCCAAACACCGGGGTGTGTCGGTGAGGAAGTGGGAGCGTGGGCCGTGCCAGGGACTGTGTTGGGCATCTTCACCTGCCTTTGTTATTTTTTTATTTTATTTTATTTTTATTGTTTTTGAAAGAGAGAGAGAGAGAGAAATTAATTGGGGGCACTCCCCAGTTCAGCATATGGGTCCACATGGGCCAGGGCTGGGATTCGATCCTCGGTCTCCGGGCTGCAAAGTGAGCGCTCAGCCCACTGAGCCCTCCCGGCTTCCCCAAAATTTTCCCTGGGGTTAGTAATTATCTTGATGTATTTTTTGTGGCTTGTTTTTTTTTCTAAGCTCTTATCTTTCACTTAACCCGAAACTCTTCCTCACTTATCTGAGGCAGACCCGTTAAATGTCCTAGTGGTACCACCTTCCTGGAATCCCTGTTCTGTAGTGAAATCTGGACTCTACGCCCGGCCCCAGCCGCCGTCCTAGACCCTCCGGTCCTCGTCCTAGGCTTCCCCTCAGCCTGTTTCTCGCAATGATCGCGTGTGTCTTGCCTCTCATGGCCATGCAGGTTTCTCTCTTATTTGGGGGGAGAATAGGCTCTGTAGGGTCCTGGAAGCGGGTAAAATCTTTTGAGACCTTGAATGTCTGAAACTGTCTTCCTCCCACTTCCCCACTTGACAGTTTGGCTCAGGACATGTCCTTCTAGACAAGACATATCCTTTCTTCAAAACTCTGAAAGCTCGTCCCGGGCTTGACTGTCTTCTGTTGTCCAGAAGCTCAACGCTCTTCTTTTCATTTTTGTTAAATTTATTGGGGGAGGGGAAGCCGGGATGGCTCAGCGGGTAAAGCGCTGGCTTTGCAGCCCCGGGGGACTGAGGATCAAATCCTGGCCCTGCTTGTATGGACCCACATGCTGAACTGGGGTGAGCTTCCCACACAGGAGGCCCCCAGTTTGGTTCTCGCCCCTGGGTTGGGCCCCTGGCTCAAGGGGGCGTGCCTCCCATGCTGGAGACCCCCACCCAGTTCCCGCCCTGTGAGGCCCCCGCCCACCCGTGTGGAAGGAAACCATGCTGAAAACGGATGACGGACAACTGTGGAGACGGCTCTGGGCCCTCCCCCTTCTCTCTCTGTCAAAAACAATAAAATAAATCTTAAAAAAAAAAAGACAGAAAAAGGAGGCCCAGATGGAGAAGGGACTGCCCAGAGCCACGCGGCAGGGACCAGACGCTCTCCCTGCCACACCCACCCGTTCTGGGGCGTCTTTCAGTCCCTGCTCCGTGAGCACCGAGGGCACCACTGTGTGCCAGGTCCCGGGCTAGGCCTGGGGCTCCGGAGGCGGGCGGCAGAGGAGACGGGCAGAGGGGAGGTGGGTGAGCCCAGCTGACCCCGCCTGCCCCCTGCCCCCCACCAGTGCTCCGCGGGACCCGCCTCTGACAAAGCCCTGACCTTCATGAAGGACCACTTCCTGATGGATGAGCCGGTGGTGGGGACGCCTCTGCTGGTCACGTCCGGGGTGGAGTACACGCAGCTGGCGGTGGAGACCGCCCAGGGCCTGGACGGGCACAGCCACCTGGTCATGTACTTGGGCACCAGTGAGTAAGGGGACGTCCCTCTGGGGACCGGGCAGGCCCCGCCCCTCCGGCGGACAAGGGAACGCTTTGGGTTGGTCCCCTTGCGGGTTTGTTCGCCCGTGTTTTCTGAGCACCTGCCGTGCGCCCGGCACCCCGAGAGGCTGGGAAACTGCAGCGGGGAGACAAGGCAGCCGGGCCCCCGTCCTTTCTGGGCCTTCCTCCCGTCTGGTTGGGGAGACAAGCACGGGCTTTGGTGGCCTTGGCCGGGGAAGCCAGGTGGAGAGGTCAGGGGTGAGTGGTGGGCGGGGGCTGGACACACTGCACCAGCAGAGGCCACCCCTCCAGGAAGGTGAGGGGGGCAGAGGAAGGGGGGCGGCTGGAGGAGGGCGTGGGGTCCATGCAGCGTCAGCTGTATTTATTTATTTTTTTAAAGATTTATTTTTATTGTTTTTGACAGAGAGAGACAGAGAAAGGGGCCCAGAGCCGTCTCTGTAGTCGCACGTCATTAGTTTTCTATATAGTGTCGTTACACAGGTGGGCAGGGGCCGTGCAGGGCAGGAACCAGGCCAAGGGGCCTCCCGCGTGGGAAGCGCACCCCAGTGCAGCATGTGGGTCCACACGGGCCGGGGCCGGGATTCGACCCTCGGTCCCCAGGGCTGCAAAGCGAGCGCTGAACCCGCTGAGCCCTCCCGGCCTCCCCTCCTTCACTCTTAGGACCGGTTCCTGGGCGCCTACACGGGTCCCACCGCAGAGAACGAGTAGACAGAAAGCTCGGCCTGTGGGGTGTGTGGGACAGACAGGAAACAAGTCAAGGACCCTTGATGACATTAGAAAACAGCCCCCAAATGCAAGGGCGGCCGTCTCCACAGCACCGGGGACGGCGGCGGCTGGACAGATCGGTGTCCAGGGGACCTGCCGTGGCTGGGAGGCCCCTGGGGTTGTGCAGGGAGAAGAGGGGGTGTCTGTGGGCCCTCGCGGTGAGCGGGGCGCTGTGTGTCTCCCCGCAGCCACGGGGTCCCTGCACAAGGCCGTGGTGAGCGGGGACAGCACGGCTCACCTGGTGGAGGAGATCCAACTGTTCGCCAGCCCTGAACCTGTTCGCAACCTGCTGCTGGCACCCACCCAGGTGGGCAGGGACCTTCAGACGAGCACGGGGCGGGCCCGGGCGCTGGGTGCCCGCCAGGCGGGGGCCCCTGACGCACTCCCCGCGGCCCTGGTGCAGGGCTCGGTGTTTGCAGGTTTCTCGGGAGGCGTCGTGAGAGTCCCCCGCGCCAACTGCAGCGTCTACGAGAGCTGCATGGACTGTGTCCTCTCCCGGGACCCCCACTGTGCCTGGGACCCCGAGTCCGGCATGTGTCGCCTCCTGCCCACCCCTGCCCCGTGAGTGCCAGTCCGGCCTGCGGGCCTGACTCAGCCCCTCCGAGACCCCTTCCCCTCCTACCTGGGGGCCCCCCACCTGCTCCCTCCCCTCCCCACTCTGCGTGCTTCAGGGGGTGACTGGGTTTCCCGCCTTCGCAGGAAGTCCTGGCGGCAGGACGTGGAGCGAGGGAACCCCACGTGGGAGTGCGCCAGCGGCCCCCTGGGCAGGAGCCTCCGGCCTCAGAGCCGCCCC
>PVKE010007531.1:22966-50436 GCA_004027555.1 Craseonycteris thonglongyai
TGGCGCTGGGTCTGGGGTCCGGCCTGCAGGAGGGGGAGGGGTTGGCGCTGGGTCTGGGGTCCGGCCTGCAGGAGGGGGAGGGGTTGGCGCTGGGTCTGGGGGCTGGGCTGGAAGTTGGAGACGGGAGCCGGGGGTCCCGCCTCCCTGACCCTTCGCCCCTCTCCCTTCCCCTGCAGTCAAGGAGGTGCTGGCGGCCCCCAACTCCGTCCTGGAGCTGCCCTGCCCGCGCCGCTCGGCCCTGGCCGCGTACCGCTGGGCGCGGGGGTCCGCGGCGGCGCCGGGACCCTCCTCCGTGGTCTACAACGGCTCCCTGCTGCTGCCGCTGCGCCCGGGCGTCGGCGGCCTGTACCAGTGCTGGGCCTCCGAGAACGGCTTCGCCTACCCCGTGGTCTCCTACTGGGTGGACATCCAGGGCCAGGCCCTGGCCCCGGACCCGGCGCTGGCGGGCATCCCCCGGGAGCGCGTGCAGGTCCCGCTCACCGCCGTCGGGGCCGGGGCCGGCCTGGCCGCCGCGCGCTCCTACTGGCCCCACTTCGTCACCGTCACCGTCCTGCTGGCCCTGGTGCTTTCCGGAGCCCTCCTCCTGCTGCTGGCTTCCCCGCTGGGGGCGCTCCGAGCCCGGGGCAAGGTCCAGGGCTGTGAGGCCCTGGCTCCCGGGGACAAGGCCCCCCTGAGCGGGGAGCAGCCCCTGCCGCCGCCCGGGGAGCGCAGGGCCTCGGCCAGCGAGGCGGACGCTGAGCGCAGCCACCTGGGCACCGAGGTGGCCTAGGCGGACGCAGGCTGGGAGGCTGGGCCTGGCGCCGGGCCGTGCAGACCTGGGGGCGCCGGGCCGAGCTGGGGGTGCCGTGCAGGCCCGGGGGGTGCAGTGCAGGCCTGGGGGCGCCGGGCCGAGCTGGGGGTGCCGTGCAGGCCCAGGGGGTGCCGTGCAGGCCCAGGGGGTGCAGTGCAGGCCTGGGGGCGCCGTGCCGGCCTGGGGGTGCCGTGCAGACCTGGGGGCGCCGTGCCAACCTGGGGCACCGGGCCATGCAGGCCTGGGGGTGCAGTGCAGGCCTGGGGGTGCCGTGCCAACCTGGGGGCGCCGGGCCATGCCGACCTGGGGGGTGCAGTGCAGGCCTGGGGGCGCTGGGCCGTGCAGGCCTGGGGGGTGCAGTGCAGGCCTGGGGGTGCCGTGCCGACCTGGGGGGTGCAGTGCAGGCCTGGGGGCGCCGTGCCAACCTGGGGCGCCGGGCCGTGCAGGCCTGGGGGTGCAGTGCAGGCCTGGGGCCGCTGGGCCGTGCAGACCTGGGGGCGCTGTGCCAACCTGGGGTGCCATGCCTACCTGGGGGGCGCCGTGTAGACCTGGCAGGGCTGGGAGTCGCACAAAGAACCACCTTCCTCCCCAAAGCGGAGCCCCTCCGCGGAGCACCCCGGGGGCAGAGAAGGACGTGAGCGGAGCGCATGCATCGGCCCTGGCCGTGCCCGGACCCTCCGGAAGTAGCCAGGGGACCCGAGGACCCCGGACTGTCCCAGGACGCTACGATAATCCGCGCCAAAGACCTGAGCAACCACACAGTGACACCTCGTTCCCGGAGATGCCATTCCAGTGGCAGCTGCCACCTTGGTTTGGACACGAGACCCCCCTCCCCCCTCTGCCAGGGGTCCCCAGGGTTCTGCAGGGAGCTGCCCCCTCCTGCTGCTCCCCTTATCAGCTGTGCACACTGACTACCGGGAAGTCCTTCCTGAAGTCTGACCACCTTCCTTCTAGCTTCAGCAGGGGGAGGGGGTTGTCATCCCCTGTGGCCTGGCTAGAATGGCGGGGGTAATCTGAGCCTTGTTCATACCCTTCTCCTGGCTGACCCTTTGACCTCTCTCCTCTCCCCACTCCTTTGTTTTGGGATGCACAAAACTGCTTGTCAGAGACTTTTATTTTTTATTAAAAAGATAAAGCCTATGGCTGGTGCTGTTTGGGGGTGGGGGGAGCAGAGCGCTCCAGCAGACGCCTCTGGGCCCGGACGCGAGCTGGGCAGGCATCCGAGGACAGCGGACGAAGGGCGAGGCTGTCCCCTAGCTTTGGCAGGGGTCCCTGGCTCACCCACTGTTCTCATGACTCCCGCTCAGCCCCTCTTCCCCACTGCAGAGGTCGGTGGGTTCCAACTCCGGGTGGATGGAATTTACACAAAGACCATGCAGCCTCCCCCACGCCGGCCCATGGCCTTCCCTGTGGCGGACAAACAGCGCTGGGTGCACACCCCACACCCCTCCCCTCCCCCCTGTCAGGAGGGCGGGGGTCCCTCTGCCAACCAACCCTACCAGGGCCGCTGCCCTCCCTCCCCTCTCTGCAGAAGCCTCAGCATCGCAGCCTCCTTCAGCTTAATCTCCCCTCTCCCTCCCTCCCGTGTTCTTTGTGGGCAAAGACCAAAACAGTCACTGTCCCCAGCACCCCCTTCCAACCTACGCCCCCCACCCCACTCTCTCCTGTTACCACCAAACACCACAGAGGGTCCATGCTGGCCGCCTTGCCCTCAGTCCCCTGTGGTCAGGTTGTTTTCCCCACCTCTCTGCTCAACTGACCCCACAATTACCCATAAGGCCCTAACTGACCTTGACTTCCAGGCAGCCTTCACACCTTGGCCACCCTCATCTCATGACTCACTGCGGCTTCTTGTTTTAAGTTAAATATATATATATTGTGGTAAAAAAAACAGGGAAGCCGGGAGGGCTCAGCGGGTTAAGCGCTCACTTTGCAGCCCCGGGGACTGAGGATCGAATCCCGGCCCCGGCCCGTGCGGAACCATATGCTGAACTGGGAGCTCCCCCAGTTCAGTTCTCTCTCTCTGTCTCTGTCTCTGTATATCTCTCTCTCTCTCTCTCTCTGTCAAAAACAATAAAAATTAATTAATTAAAAAACAAACAAACAAACAAACAAAAAACCCACGCGCTGTCCAAGGCACCCTCTTGACCACCTGTACGCAGCGCTAACTGAATGGGCTTAGTGGTGTCATGGGTTTCTAGAACTTCCCCACCTTACAGAACCGAAAGTCTGTGTCCATCGGACGACTGCACCCCCCTCCCCCACCCCCCGTCCCCAGCCCCTGGCAGCCGCCATTCTACCCTCGATGATGCAATGACTCTCGGTCCCTCCTCAGTGGAATTGCACAGTATCTATCCTTTGGTGACTGGCTTATTCACTCACCCTGACACCCTCAAGGTTTCTCCACATGGTCGCCTGTGGCAGGACTTTGTTCCTCTCTTGAGGCTGAATGACCCCATTTGTACGTACAGACCCCAGTTCCCTCCCCCACCCATCTGCAGATGGACTCGGGTTGTTCCGTGGCCTGGCTGCTGTGAACGTGGCCCTTTGGCCATGGCTCCTTTATGGAGGTGCTCGGCTTCCCTAGTCCTTTGCTGGCTCCTTGGCTTCCTCCCATTGCCCAATACATGTTTACCCCGAGGCCTGGCTGTCACTTTCCACACACTCTTTCCAGACTTCCTCTCTGGTGGCTTCCCTGATGACCTCAAGGCCAGGGGCAGTGCAAAGGGCCCTGGGCCAGGACTGGGCTCCTCTGGCCGTCAGAGTAGATTCAGACAGCCTTGCCAGACTTCACTTCTCAGCAGGAAGGAGGGAAAGCACAGGAAGCTTCCTGCTCTAAGCGCGGGGGATCCCTCACTGCCTTCAGGGCTCCCCCACGTGACTGGGGACTGTGCCCTTTCCTCATCTCCCTCCCAGGTACAGTTAAGACGCTGGGGGAAGCCGGGATGGCTCAGTGGGTTAAGCGCTCACTTTGCAGCCCCGGGGACCAGGGATCGAATCCCGGCCCCGGCCCATGCAGAACCATATGCTGAACTGGGAGCTCCCCCAGTTCAGTTCTCTCGGTCTCTGTATCTCTCTGTCTAAAATAAAAATAAATAAATAAATAAATATATTTTAAAAAAGACGCTGTCTCCTCCGCGCCATCTTCCCAGCCTGCCCCAGTCCTGGCTGATCATTCTGCCCCAGGATTTCCCTGGTGCTCACGGTCAGTCTCACCCGTGGTATTCAGACCCAACCGTAAGCATGCAAGACACAGAGCCCATGGCCCCATGTGCCTTCCTCAGCTGGCCTGTCGTGTGACACGCTGGGGACTGGAGGCACTGCAACCCCGTCGTCTCCACAGCCTTCAGGGCCAGCGCTACCCTGTGGCGGCAGGCGGCCGGAGGAAATGCCTACCATTTAAAACAGCAAAGCCTCAGTCAGTCTCATCCTAGTGACCTCTCTGCAACTGGTGACACTGGTGACAACTCCTGGGAACACCTGTCCTTTGGCCGCTGGTGGCTGAGCTCTTGGTCACCTTCCTACCTCTCGTCACCCTTCAAAGTCCCCTTGGACAACGTCTTTCACGCCTGTTGGCCCACTCTCACCTGTTAACCAAGGATGCCCACTCGTGCACTGAGCACCGGCTTTGCTTCTGGATGTGGCCTCGACATTGGGGGACACACCCGGATGAGACCTGCGTCCAGCCTTGGGGACCGGAGGGCCACAGCCAGAGCCGGGGTTGGGTGGCAGGGAGAGGTGGCCAGTGCGAATAGTGCGGCCATGAAGGTTCCTGTAGTTCTGGTTAGAACGCTGTCCTCAGTTCTTTGGGGTGTAGATAGAGTGACATGGGCTGGTCCGGTGGTAACTTCGCTTTAATGTGTTGAGGACCCACCGAACTGTTTTTTCCCACGGCAGCCGCACTGTTCCGCATTCCCACCAGCAGGGCCTGAGGGTTCCCGTCTCTCCACATCCTTATTTCCTGGGTTTCCCTCATTCCTGCCACGTTTGGAGTTCCCCAGCCTCAAAATTGGCTGCATATTCTTAGTCCTTCTTGCTGCCTTCCCATGGGCCTCTACTGCCTCCATAGATGAGAAAAGTGACACGAAGATTACAGATTCGATTTGCACTTAAGGACTCTAGTAGACCCCCCAGAACAAGGTGACCCACTCACAACGGGATCGTCAAGGGGCGCCAGGTGACTCGCTTTCCGCGAATTAGAAAGAACCCGCACGCGCTGCAGAGCGGGGGGCGTGGCGAAGCCGGCGGGGGCGTGGCCTATACCAGGACTCAATATGGCCGCCAGGGCGGGGGCGGGGCGCAGAGGCTCAGGTCGCCATTGGTGGAGCTGCCCACCGCTCACCTTCCGGGGGGCGGGGGCGGGAGTGACAGCGTCTCCATTTCCGGCTCCTGCAGTCCCCGGATCCCCGTCGAGATGGAGGAAGATGCACCCCGAGGCGGGCCGGCGCCGGGAGCAGCGTGCAGCGGGGGAGCTGCGGCCTAGCGGCCTGGGCTTGGGGTTCGCCTCCGACGCGGCCGGGCCGCCCCGATCTGAGACCGTAAGCCGCTGCTGGGTTTTGGGGTGCCCGACAAACTGGGGGCCGTGAGGGCCTGGACCTGCCGCGGCGTCTGCGGCGCCCCGCCGCGGCTCCATGAGCGCCCGCCACGCAGTCTTGCGGATGCAGGACGGCTGTAACGGGGCGTCTCTTCCCGTCAGAGGGGCACGGCGAGGGGCATGCCCGCGGCCCCGGCGGCGGCTGAGCGGGCGCAGGACCGACGCTGTAGGAAGGGGGTGTCGCGTGGAGTAGGCGGCGGGGACTGTCGCGTGACTGTGATGCGTGACCACGTGGGCACCTATTGAGGACCAGAGCAGGGCTGGCAGGGAATCTCACCGGATGCTAGGGAGGAGGTGCCCCACTAGGGACCTCGTCGAAGAAGATGCACCTCCATGAAGACAGGTGTGCGAGCATGCAGATCCGTTCATGGCCGCGTAGGTAGCTCCCGGAATGCAAACGGACAGGGGGAGGAAGCCACGATCTGCTTGGTTCCAGCTGAGACGCGGGGTCCAACCCCCCAGGGTGTCTTGTATTACAGTTGATTGAATGTGGCCGGGGTGGTTGACGGAAAAGATCAGAATGGGCCGAGTTCTGGTGGCAAGTCCCGGTGGAGTCAGGGCTCCTAACCTGGTGCTAACGGTCCTGGGCCTTCAGAATGCAAATACGTTCACGGCCGTGTAGGTAGCTCAGAGTGGTTGTGATCATTGTCACAATGATCCGACAAGCCTTAGTATTTGAAGCAACGCTCCCCGAACTCTGGTCATGTGTTCATCGCGCCAGCTCTTGCCAAGATGTTGGCTGTTATTCAGCAGATGGACGGGCATTCTGAAACAGCGTCTCTCACCAGCGGCCAGGTGGTGCCCACGCTGCTGGCCTGTGGCCACGCTGAGTAGCCCGGATGGAGAGCAGCGCTCTGAGCTGCTAACAGTGCCTTACACGTGCTGTCCGCTCACGTGCTGAGGGCCACACTGCCCTGCAGTGGGCGTCGCATCACCGGGTCAGTCAACAGCGGACTGCATATACTATACAGCGGGGGTCCCGTGAGATAATGGAGCTGGGAAGTTCCTGTCGCCCTGCCGTTGTAGTCGTCACCTCATAGTGCACCGCACCGCTCACGTGTTTGTGGGAACAGACCTGCTGCGCTGCCCTCAGATAAAGTGTAGCAGACATGATCGTGTGCAGCACGTGCACTTGGTAATGGGCACTGTGTTACTGGTTTGTGGACGTCCTACCCTATACTTTCTGTCATCGCTTTAGCGTGTACTCTACTTTTACAGAACAAGTTTCCTGTAAACAGTGTGCCGGCAACAGCGTGCCGGCGACGTTTCTCCTGGCATCGTTTTCTCTTGTGCTTGATTTAAGCGCGCGTTGTTTGTAAACTTGGTGTGTTTTGTGAAGTCTCCAGTAGTCAGTCATGTCCGGGCTTCCACACTCTCACCCAGAGCAGCCTCCAGTCCTGCCGGCTCCATGGCGAGTGCCCCCCACACACGTGTGCCCTTGCCTCTCTTTTGCACCTTATTTTTACTGCACTTCTCCATGTTTAGATCGTAGTATGTTTAGAACATGAATTTGTCCTGGTGCTAGTTACCTGCAGTTCTCCGTGCAGTGACGTGCTGTGCAGGTGTGCAGCCTGGGAGCAGCAGGCCGTGCCCTCACAGATGAGGAAACGGAATTGCAGGGCAGGGACTGGGTCCCCCTCCTACTAGTGAGGGCTGGGATGGAGCGCCAACTTGGATCTCCGACTGCTGGTGTCCTTTCCACCGCGTGACCTTGCCTTCCAGGTGACGCCGCCTGGTCCTGAACCAGAATCGTTTTTGTTATTGTTAAATTTATTGGGGTGGCTGTGGTTAGTAAAATTACATAGGTCCCGGGTGTACAATTCTATGTCACATCATCTATGTGTTGCATTGTGTGCTCTCCAGAGTCAGTTCTCCTTCCTTCCCCCTCAGGTAGCCACTGAACTATTGACTGTGTCCATGAGATTGTGTTGCTTTCAGTTTCTTATCCCACATATGAGTGAAGTGATATGGTTCTTAGGTTTTTCTGTCTGGTTTATTTTTCTTGGCATGATGATCTCAAGGTCCATCCGTGGTGTTGCAAATGGCTGTATTTCATCTTTTCTTATTGCTGAGAAATATTCCATTGTGTAAATGGACCACAGTCTTTATCCAGTCATCTATCCAAGGACACTAGTTGTTTCCGTGTTTTGGCTGCCGTGAATAGCACTACGATGAACATTGGGGTTCATTGATGAACATACACCTTTGCAGACTAAAGTTTTCAAAAATTTTGGGTACATACCCAGAAGAGGGATTGCTGGGTCATATGGTAACTCTTCCTAACATTTTGAGGCATCTCCACACTGCCTTCCATACACACTGCCTTCCACAGTGACCGTACCAACTTAGGTTCCCACCGGCGGTGTATGAGGGTTCCTTTTTCTCCACAGCCTCCATTCCTTGTCTTGTTGATGATAGAGCCGTTCTGACGGGTGTCAGGTGGTATCTCATTGTGGTTTCGATTGGCAATTCCCTGCTGAACCAGAATCTTGGCTCAGAACCACGTGACGCGTCAGTGTGTCTTGTTCTGGGACAAGGGTGAGGAAGGGGGGATGGTGAGACGTCCTGAGCTCACCAGCTTTGTCCCTTTCCACTTGCATGCTTGGTGGTGGGTTCCTACCTCCGAGGACACCATAGGTTATCTGTTGGGTCCCCAGCAGTGTTAAAAGGCTGGTGGGGGGCACTCAGAACCGGAGCCATGCACACAAGTGAGGGTCTGGGAGAGGCCTTGGTGGAGTCTGCCCTCAGAGCTGGGAGCAGGGAGGCTGCACACAGGTGTGGAGCCTGCAAGGA
The DNA here is from genome assembly GCA_004027555.1 of Craseonycteris thonglongyai. Lineage (NCBI taxonomy): Eukaryota > Metazoa > Chordata > Mammalia > Chiroptera > Craseonycteridae > Craseonycteris > Craseonycteris thonglongyai. The sequence continues at coordinate 31,144 of PVKE010007531.1, forward strand.
GGATTTTCCCCAAGGGGAAACCAGAGGAACTGGTTTTGATATTTCAGCTGGGACTCTGGAGGTTATGTAACAAAGGCCGGGATCCCACCTTTACGGAGGGGCCCCGCCATTACCCCTTCAAATGTAGAGGCTTGACCCATGGTGGCTTCTGTCACCAAGGCAATGGCAGGATTTACCTCCTGGGGATTGAAGACAGACTGGCACACATCGGAGATGGGTCCTGCCTCAGGTTCTCCTCGGGGTGTGGGTGCTTGTGACTCAGCTTGGCAGGCTGAGGGGGGGCCCGCAGAACGTGGTCCAGAGTGAGGTCCTTTGCTGCTCCGCCCTCTTCCCTGCTCAGCGAGGCTGGCACTGTCCCATGGGAGCTGTCCTGTGACAGCAGTGAGCCTGCCTGGTCACTGAGCTCGGGCACTCACAGTGCACTAGAAAGCAGAGACGGCTCTTGGTTTCCCTGGCACAAGGCCGAGATGTCCCTGGGCGTCTGAGGGGCCTGGTGCTTGTGCTCACGATGGGGTGACATTTGTTCTGCCTCTTGGGGCGGAAATGGCTCAGTGCTAGACGGAGCAGTGACTGTTGGAGCTCCCCAACTCCTGGGGGTGGGGTGGGGTGCGAGGCAGAATCCTTGGCCCATATCCTGCCTCCACCACTGACCAGCTGCATGACCTTGGGCCCGTTCCTTTTCATCTTTCTGACCCTCTGTCCCCCATGGAGCAGAAGTGACTGTACTCAGGTTACGCTGTAGGGATCACTTGGGGTGCTGGGCACGCAGTGAGTCCCAGGCCTCTCTTCATCTCAGTGGTACTGGAAAAAGACCAGGGGACCCTGGACGACAGACACCCTGGGGCAGGGGAGATCGGGCCACCTTCTCTCGAAGGGCCTCAAGGGAGAAGACTGCCCCGCTGCACTTGGTGGGTGTGCCAGGCTGAGGCAGGGCAGGAAAGGGCACCCTTGCCCACAGCAAGCGGCACATTAGCATTCCAGGGCTTCTCCTTGAATCCCTCCTCCGTCCTGTTCTGTCCAGCTCACTTTCACTGCCTCCATGCATTCCTCCCTCACTCGGTGGCTTCACCTTTCTCCAGGAAGTCCACCGTGGTTACATGTACCTCACGCATGCCTCACTTAAAGGTGAGGTTTTCCCTCAGCTCCCAAGCACTCGGTGTGTACCGCAGGCCTCCGGGGATTCTGGGAAGCGAGCCTTGCTTCCTTCCCCTTGACTTCCAGGGTAAGCCAAGAAGCTACTCGGGCTAGGTGGGAGCTTTGGCTGGGGAAGGGGGTTGATGATGGACCCTGATTACTGATTAAGCACTTGACATGAGGTTGGTCCAGGCGCTAGCACTGGGTCTGCTGGTGCAGAACATTCCAGCCCTCTAGAGTTGTCCCCTTGATGTGGCCACCTCCTTTCCAGCCCTTGGGAATTTCTCTCAAAGCCTGTGGTTTAACTTCCCACTGTCCCCTTCTGGCTGAAAATGTCCTGTGTCCTAAGCAGGCGCACACTGCATTGTTACTAAGAACTCGCCTAGTACGTGACGGCCTCTCACGGGGCAGTTCTTTGGTTGGCAGCTCCGGATTTGATAGTTACTACATGACTCAGCCGGCTTGTTAGTTCCTTTGAAAGTGTTGGCAGTGGATCCACGACATGAGGGCCCCGTTAAGTGACCGGCTCTTGGTCCCTGTATCTGACACTCATCCCCTGGGGGGTAGCGGGTCTCCCTGCAGACTGAGCTTCTCACAGGCAGTCTGTCTTCCGTTCCTTGACTCCCTCAGCCTTTGGGCTGAGACTACAATCAGTGCCTTTCAGGGTGAGGGGGCCATACCAGTCCTCTGCCCTGTGATTCTCAAGACTCTTTGGGGGGTTCTTTCCCCAGAGTGAGCTATCTAGTAACCAGAGTACTCTGACCTCTGCCTTGTTCCTAATGTTTTCACTCCTCTCACCGCAGGGAGGGCAGGTGTGTGTGGGGTGCCCTGCGGCACGAAAGCCCTGCCTAGCTCCTTCCCCACACTTCTCATGCAGACCAGTGAGAATGCAAGTGTAGTGAGTGTGGGCTGGGGGAGTCAGAGGGGCCAGCATGGGCCCCAGAAACACTCAGGTGCGCCAGCGATTAAGTGGTGATAAGACACCCCCTGCTGAGGACACAAGGCCAGGGGCAGAGCGGGGAGCGGGATCCGGCTCGCCACTGGGATGAGGCCTGGCCTCCCCATCGGGGGGTGTGTGGGGGGGAGTCGGGGCGTTTGAGCCTGACGGTGGGGTGCCAGCTCCTGCATGTCACGGGAGGGCAGTGTGAGGTGCCTGTGGGCGCCCTGCTCACACCCTCCCCGCGCCCCTCCCGCAGGGCTCGGGCCGCCATGGAGGACAAACGGAACATCCAGATCATCGAGTGGGAGCACCTGGACAAGCGCAAGTTCTACGTGCTGGGCGTGGCCATGACCATGGCCATCCGTGTCAGCGTGTACCCGTTCACCCTCATCCGCACGCGGCTGCAGGTGCAGAAGGGCCGCAGCCTCTACCAGGGCACGGCCGACGCCTTCGTCAAGATCCTGCGCGCGGACGGCGTGGCCGGCCTCTACCGGGGCTTCCTGGTCAACACCTTCACGCTCATCTCGGGCCAGTGCTATGTCACCACGTACGAGCTCACCCGGAAGTTCGTCGCCGACTACAGCCAGAGCAACACCGTCAAGTCGCTGGTGGCCGGAGGCTCGGCCTCGCTGGTGGCCCAGAGCATCACGGTGCCCATCGACGTCGTGTCCCAGCACCTGATGATGCAGCGCAAGGGCGAGAAGATGGGCCGCTTCCAGGTGCGCGGCAGCCCAGAGGGACAGGGGTTGGTCGCCTTCGGCCAGACCAAGGACATCATGAGGCAGATCCTGCGGGCTGACGGGCTTCGGGGCTTCTACCGAGGCTACGTGGCCTCGCTGCTGACCTACATCCCCAACAGCGCCGTCTGGTGGCCCTTCTATCACTTCTACGCAGGTACGTGGGGTGGGAGCCTGACTGGGAGGAGGGGCCGTTCAGAGACACGTGACCCAAGAGGCTGCCAAGACGACCGTGAGGGGGTCTCTGCCCTCAAGGAGCCTGCATTCGCGTGGGGGCCAGAGAGGTAGGGGCGTGGCTGGGGGACAGAGGCCGTTCTGCTGAACACAGCCTTGCACCTGGAGTATTCGGGACAGTGCAGGTACCTGGGCTCTGCCCCCGGCCCTGTGGATCAGATTCTTGGGGAATGGATCCTCCCAATCTTAATGTTAAAAAAAACTTCCAGGGAACGTGAGCATCTTCCCTGGCATGTCTTCACCCTTCTCTGCTCGTTTGATTTCCTTTACAATTCAGTTGTACTTTTCTAGTATGTCCAAAAATCTCTCTTGCCTCCTGGACTATCCAGAGCTCTGGACAGAGAGTCTGAGTGCTGGACCTCTCGGGATAGATGCGTGTACTTACATCTGAGGTGTCCCTCGATTAACTAACTCTTCTTCACCCCACTCTTGCCCCCGTGTTTAGTGCCCCCACCGATTACTCAGTGCGCACAGCAGGGAACAGGTCGCGTGTGCTAGTCTCGTCCGTGAGCTGGGAGGAGCAGAGCCCAGGCCTAGATTCCCAGGTCAGGAAGGATCTCTGCCTGTCCATCGGGCATGAAAGGAGGCAGCAGCGATGGGGTTTGAGTTGCTTCTCCTGGGGTTTATCAGTTTTTGTTGGTTCAGAAGGAAGCAAAGAAGAAAAAAAACGGTAGCTACTGGGGTGGGCTGGGGTTCTGAGGTGGCTGAGGGTGGGGGCGTGTAGGCTTGGGCAGGCGGGCCGTGCCTTGTGCCTTAAGGCCTGTTTCTCCCTCCACTCCAGAGCAGCTCTCACACCTCTGTCCTAAGGAGTGCCCTCACATCGTCTTCCAAGCCATCTCGGGCCCCCTGGCCGCAGCCACCGCCTCCATCCTCACCAACCCCATGGACGTCATCCGAACCCGGGTGCAGGTAAGGCCACTTCCCACATCGGCCAGGAGGAGCGTGGGCACAGGGACTTGTTATCACTGTGTCATACCTGAGGTGCAGAGTTCAGTAAACTGCCTGAGGTTGTGCTGTTAGGAAATGGGGAGCAGAACCACCCCAAGCAGTCGGCACCTGAGCCCTCCCTGAACCACCGGGCCGGCCCGCTGACAGCCTAGGGTAGTTCCCCCCACTCGTACAGAAGGCAGAGGGAGGCCGGGCAGGGCTCTGGGTACAGAAGGTGACCCCCGGCCTTGACTTTCCTAGGTCGAGGGCAAGAGCTCCATCATCCTGACCTTCCGACAGCTCATGGCGGAGGAGGGGCCCTGGGGCCTCATGAAGGGCCTCTCTGCCCGGATCATCTCGGCCACGCCCTCCACCATTGTCATCGTGGTGGGCTATGAGAGCCTCAAGAAGCTCAGCCTGCGGCCAGAGCTGGTGGACTCCAGACACTGGTAATGGTGCTGGCAGAGAAGCCTGCTGCCCTGCCCTGCTCTGGGGCAGGCTGGGGGAGGACAGCACCCTCTCCAGCTGCCCCCCACAGCTCGCCCGCCCTGGGCCTAGTGCCCTGCCTGGGACAGGCACGGAAGTGAACGGCTCTAGCTGAAGATGCACCACACTGGACCCCTGCCCCCCGGTAGCCTTCACTTTCTTGCCAAACTGGACTCCTTCACTGGGCCCACCCCAGTCCCACCCTCCCTGCCAGCCCCCTGCCCCCCTGCCAGCCCTCTGTCTGCATCCTACCCTGAGAAGAGCTGCTCCCGGAGCCTGCTTGCCACCGCTGGTCCTGGCTCCTGGGCCTGCAGCCGGACCCTCGGCAACGGCGGCACCTCGCAGGCCTGCCTGTGTCCTCTGGGGTGGAGCTGCCCACCACACTGCTGTCTCCCAGGCCGCGGGGGCAGCTGCCAGGCCCCTCCGCATGGGGAGCACAGCCGCGAAATCTCGGGGTCTCTGGAGCACTCGTCCTCTGGAGAGTTATGAGGTTGGGGGAAATGCTGATCTTTAATTTTGTGTAGACTTTTTAGCATCTGTGAACCAGGCTACTGTCTCCGTCCTGCTGAAGCACCCTTCCTGCTGGCAGACCTCCCCTTCCTCAGGCGGGAGAAGGTCACGAAGCTTTTCCTCAACCCCTTCCAGGCCCCTTCAGGCCCAGGACATACAAGCTGCTGGCTTCCCCTGGCCCAGACGACGACAGTGGTGGGCACGCTTCTGAGTAGGGTAGGCTGTCTAGGGCACCAGAACTTGAAGCACTACATGGAAAAGCCAGGTTGAAAGAGTAACAAGAGGCTATGTGTGCCCCAGGCCGTGTCCCGGGCCAGCTGAGCCAAGCCCTGGAGCAGGGTTCTCAGCCCCAGGCAGTCATGAGAACTTGCACACACACCCCAACCCCTTGGATTCACAGGCGACAGAGGTGGTCTCAGTTGGGCATCTCTGAGATGTGGAACTGCCTGTTTTCCCGATGTGACGTCGTTCTGCTCACAGCACCCTCGAGAGGGATGCTTGCAAGAGCGTAAAAAGAGGGTCAGCAAGTCACCCAGCACCAGGACCGCTGCACTGACCAGCCCGACACTGCCCACACTACCTGCTGAAGCTCACAGGAGCCGCGTGACGAGTGCCCCCTGCCTCCTCCCCCACCTGGCCTGCAGGTGGGGTGAGGTGCAGCAAACGGAATGAGAAGGCACATCAAACCTGCACTTCTACCTGGGTGATCCTGCAAATGTTCTTGGTCCCACCCCACGGGAAAGGTCATGGTGCCAATTTGAAAGGTGCTAGGTACCTGCAGCCTTGCTGTTTCTGTGGCTGCCCCACACTCTGTGACCCTGGCCAGATCAGAATCTGAAAACCACATTTCGGTACCTTCCTCCACTAACACTGCCCATCTTGGTCATTTATCTCTGAGGTTTATTTCTCCTTTAACTTAGCTTTATTTCAGTTTCTCTCTTGCATTTTGTCAAAAGTCCTCCCAATTTCTGTCCACAAATGGTCATCCAAAGTGTGGGCCCACAGATCACAATCTTCCTGCCCCTTGTTCATCCCTTTACCTTAAGAATCACGAACATAATGGAAGCCAAGGCTTTCTTTAAGCTCCTTCTAGGGACACGTTTGGAGACTGGCTTTCTCAGCTCCGCACTCTCCACTCCCCGGAGTCTTGTCTGCAATGCGTCCTACGCCAGCAAAGCTGGTACAGCATCATGGGCAGCAGATAGGGCCTGCCTCCCGTCTTTGGATGTTCCTCCCTCCGGGACTCCTTCCCTTCTTTTTTTTTTTTTAAAGATTCACTGCTGTTTTTGAGACAGAGACAGAAGGGGGAGGGCCCAGCGCCGTCTCCACAGTTGTACGTCATTAGTGTTCAACATGGTTTCATTCCACACAGGTGGGTGCAGGTCCGTGCAGGGCAGGAACGGGGCCGGGGCCTCCCGCCTGGGAAGCACACCCCAGTTCAGCACATGGGTCCCCACGGCCAGGGCCGGGCTTCGATCCTCAGACTCCGGGGCTGCAAGGCGAGCGCTCCACCCGCTGAGCCAGGACTTCCCCGTTCAGCATTTCACAGCCTTTCCCCCATCCTGTCGCCCATCCTGTCACCCTCACGCACTTGGAAAGGAGAACGTGCATATGAGGCAAGAGGCCGCCGGCCCCCGCCTCCCACGGGACAGGGTCCCACGAGGACACCTTGGGTGGGATGGGGCCGTGACCTTCCGTTTCCCCAGGACCCCAGAGCAGTTTCCCCGGAAGGGCCGGCGTGTGGTTCTACAGCCCAAACTGGAGGGCCGACCCGGCGAGACGGCGGCCCTGCGTGGAGTGCGCTGCGGGGCAGCCTTCCGTGCAGTGGGCGCCGTGCTGCTTGTGCGCGAGCATTCGCGGCTGCGCTGTGCGGAGTCTCCGCGGAGCCCCGGAGCCTCGGCTCGCGCGTCTTCTGCTCCTCGCGACCCGGCAGTGTCCCCTCCCCGTGGGCGGCTCGGTGACAGGCGTCCCGCGGCTTCCAATCGGGGGCGTCCGGTGCCGGGAGCAGCCAATCGGGGGCGTCCGGTGCCGGGAGCAGCCAATCAGGGGCGTGGGTGGGCGGGGCCAGCGCGCCAGTTCGATTTGGCGCGTCCATTTCGACATGGCCGAAGCGAGCGATGCGAGCGGCGGCTGCGGCGGCTGTGAGGAGCCGCGGCCCGAGCTGTCGCCCCCGGAGTCGGCACCCCCCGGCACCACCATCTCCAGGGTGAAGCTCCTGGACACCACGGTGGATACCTTTCTGCAGAAGCTGGTCGCCGCCGGGAGGTAGGGCCGGGCTGACGGTGGGTCGGGGCCGCCGGAGTCCAAATCTCGCGAGATCAGGACGGCGGGCCGCTCAGTTACGTGGGGGGCGTGGCCAGCCGCGGGGAGTCACGTGACGCACGCGCGCCTGCGCGCTGTCAGGCGACCTGGCGCCGCTGGGACAACCAGCTCTGCCCCCCCAGGCGGCGAGGTCGGGGTCCCGCCACGCGCAGCACCCGCAGCCACCACGGAGCTGGGTGCGACCCTTAGCAGGCGATGCGGCGGCGGCGCGGGGGACAGGAGAACACTAGGCAGCTCGCGTGAAGGCCCCGAGCCGGCGGAGGCCTGCTTGGCTGCCACCTAGTGATCGGAGGCCGCACTCGCAGGCGACCGCCTTGTCATGCAAGGCCCAGTTTCCATGGTGATGAGTTAGATCAAATAATGTCATGATTTTCGTGGGCCGTTCATGACACGTTCATTGCATGTCAAGGCCCGTTCCCTCCTTTGATTGATGGATATTTCCCCCCCCACACTGCTTGCCCTCCTCTCCCGTCCTCATAGGCCCTGCTTTCTGTGGGCCGTGTGCCCTCCATTTATCCGTTTATTCATGTGCAAATATTTATCCGCGGCTACAGTGCTCCAGGCTCTGTTGTAGGAGTTGGAGGTAGAGCAGTAACCAACAGATAGGCCCCTGCTCTCATGGAGTAGACAGTCTAGTGCCATAAAGAAACGTCAGGGGAAGCCGGGACGGCTCAGCGGGTTAAGCGCTCACTTTGCAGCCCTGGGGACCAAGGATCGAATCCCGGCCCCGACCCGTGGGGACCCACATGCTGAGCTGGGGTGCGCTTCCCATGCGGGAGACCCCCAGCCTGTTCCCATCCTGTGCAGCCCCCGCCCACCTGTGTGGAACGAAACTATGTTGAACACTGATGATGTACAACTACGGAGACTGCTCTGGGCCCTCCCCCTTCTCTCTGTCATTCTGTCAAAACAATAAAATAAATCTTGAAAAATAAAAATAGAACGGAGTAAAGTCATAGGGAGCAATGGATTAGCGTAAGTGCAAGGAGGTGACATTTGAGCATGTTTCCTTGTAAAATATGTTGTCTGTATATGAATGATAGATGTGCTGCATGTCTTTACCCCACACCATGTTTTAAAAAGTGCACGAGGGGAAGCCGGGGTGGCTCAGTGGGTTGAGCATTCACATTGCAGCGCTGGGGACCAAGGATCGAATCCCAGCCCCGGCCCGTGGGGAACCATATGCTGAACTGGGAGCTCCCCCAGTTCAGTTCTCTCTCTGTCTCTGTATCTCTCTCTCTCTCTCTCTCTCTCTCTGTCAAAAACAATAAAATAAATAAATAATAAATAAAATAAAAAGAGTGCATGAGGCCCAGTGCTTCTCAGCGCTGCTTGTCACTGGGGCTAAGCATCCAGCACTCTCACCCACTGCCTCCAGGGACACCAAGTGCCCTCCAACTCCCGCCTCCTCACTTTTGTGCTGGCGTGAATGTCCCAGTCCATCCCCTGCGGGCCAGCACTAGAATTTCTCTGAGGTCTGTAACGGAGAGGGATCACTGGGTCTGCGGGTTTGCAGCTCTGTGTTGGTCAGACTGCTGTCCAGAAAGCTGTTCTGTGTGCTGCACTGTCACCAGGGGCCCCCGTTCTGGTACTTGCTGCTCAGAAGGTGTGAAAGGGGAGCGCATTACTGTTCAGACTGGCGTGTCTTTGATTTCCTCGTGGGCCTTTCTTCACATACTTGTCAGTTATTTGGTTTCCTCTTCTGTGAATTGATTACTCATTTCCTCCAGCTTTTTTTTTTTCAGACTTTTTTTTTTTTTCCTTTAAATTGGGGTTTTTATCTTGTTGATTTGCTGGAGTTCCTGGTGCAGTCTAGAAAGCAGTCTCTGGTCAGTGCTCAGCTAGACTGAAGATGTCTTTGTCTGTGTGGTGTTAACTTTGTCTATAATGTCCTCTGAGGCACAGAAATCTTTAATCAGGTAAAAAATGAAAAAATAACAGATTATAGTTTACACTTTACACCAGGAGGATGAAGCAGAAAGAGAAAGGCAGCCATCCCTGCCCCCCCCCCCCCCCCACACACACACACAAGCGATGCCTCTTTCTCAGTCCCGGACTCCTCGGGAGCCTCCAAACAGTCATAATAAATTAAGTACTGCCTACTCAGTTTCTTTTTTAAATGCTTACTTTTCATGTAATTACATTTTTCCCTGTTATGGTTTGTGCTTTTGGGGGTCTTGTGTATAGAGGCTCTACCCACACCTACAGCACAGAAATAATCTCCAATGTTTCCTTCTGTTAACTCCTTTTTTTTTTTTTTAAGATTTATTGGTTTTTTTTGGGGGGGGAAGCCGGGATGGCTCAGTGGGTTAAGCGCTCACTTTGCAGCACCGGGGACTGAGGATCGAATCCCGGCCCCGGCCCGTGTGGACCCATATGCTGAACTGGGAGCTCCCCCAGTTCAGTTCTCTCTCTGTCTCTGTCAAAATAAATAAAATATATTAAAAAAAAAAAGATTTATTGTTTTTGACAGACACACAGAGAGAAGGGGGAGGGCCCAGAGCAGTCTCCAGCTCTATGTCATTAGTTTTTTTGACATAGTTTCATTCCACACAGGTGGGCATGGAGCCACACAGGGTGGGAACCAGGCCATGGGCCTCCCGCATGGGTGAGCTGGGGCTGAACCAGGGGCCTCCCACATGGAAGCTTGCTCTGGCTATAACTGAACTGGACCACCCCGTGCCCCCCACATGGGAAGCACACCCCAGTTCAGCATATGGACCTGCAAGGACTGGGGCCGGGACTTGATCCTCAGACCTCAGGGCTGCAAAGCGAGCACTTAACCCGCTGAGCCATCCCGGCATTTCCCCCCACACACCTTTTTTTGTTTTTTAGGATTAATTTATTGTTTTAGAAAAGGTGTGAGAGAGAAGGGGGCAGGGCCCAGAGCAGTCTCCACAGCTGCACATCATCAGCCTTGACACCACTTCATTCCACACAGGTGGGTGTGGGGCTGCGCGGAGTGGGAACCACGCCGACTCCTTTTTAAAATTTTGTTTTGAGGTTATTGTTAGCCTCTGTATCTTTGGAGTCCATCCTTATCTTTAATCTTTCTCTAGATCTATTTTATTTGTCTCTTCCCAAATTCTTGAGCTTAATGTTTTTCCAATCTTTTTTGTTTTCTGAAAAATAAAAAAATTAAACTACCGGTATAACTTTTCATATAATGACTGCTTTTGCTGCTTTCTGCAAATTCTGATAGCTAACATTTTCACAGTCATTAAAATGTTTTTAATTGGGATATAGTTTTATACCATAAAATTCACCCTCTCAAGTATATACAGTTAATATAGTCACTCTTCCCAGCTCGTAGCAATATGCACTGATCTAACCTACTTCCTGTCTCTGGATCTGCCTGCTCTGGACGTTTCATGTATGAAACGTCCCGACCGCGTCCGTGCTCAGCAGCAGCGCCCACTGTTGAGCGTGTAGGTGGTGCGGGCGCTGCTTCGCGACCTTCTCGGGCCCCCACCCGGGTCCTGGGCCCGCAGCGCCGGGCCCCCCCTGCCCCCTGGGGGTCAGTGCAGGGAATGGCGCTCCGTCGGGTGGCCGCCCCTGCAAGCCCACGGGCCGAGCACCAGGGCTTGACTCTGGGCTTCAGTATTTTGAAGTCAATTTGTGTGAAGTTAAGCGTATGTGATAACTCCGTTTACAGTCGTGCACTTCTGAGGGAGCAGGGGCGGTCATGGCCGGTATGCGTGAGAACACGCAGCCTTTCCGCGTGCTGTCACTCGGTCCTCAGTGCCCCGGGTCCCCGAGTTTCCAGTGCAGTAGCGGCCCCCATGCGACGGGCAGGGAACTGGGGCTTGTAGCGTGAAGCAGTTCGTTGTTCAGGACCGCTCAGCAGATGAGTGGGGGTGAACTCAGGGCAGCAGCCACGTCAGTGCGAGCCAGGGGCTGGGCAGGATGTCCATGACATCTCAAAACTGGACAGAAACAGGAATCACTTTCCTCCTGTGACACTGACCTCCCACAGGCTGCCTCCCCTGTCTTTGTAGCACAGAGTCCGCATCGCGTATGAGTGCTGTTTCTCGGTCCTTTGAGTCCCCCGAATTCTCAGACCCCATGCATGGGGGACACCAGAGTCCACGAGCAGTACTGGAGCGTGGAACTTGCCTCACCCCTGCCCTGGGCCCTGCCCTGCCATCTGTCCCAACAGAAAGAGGTGCCCAGCTGGGCAGAGGGGCAGGCTTTCCCGTCCAAGCCACAATTACGTGGTGTGGAGTCCAGCCCGACTTGGTCCGGTCTCATGTGTCCTCCCACGTCCCTCCGTGTAGCCACAGGCTGTGAGGCCGCCCGCCCAGCAGTGGAACAAGCTGCGCAGGCCGCTGCCAAGGGCTGGAAGGGCGCCCGTCGTCTGTCCTTCCTGCTGTCCGTTCCGTGCCTCAGTTTAGCTGCCAAGACGTGGTAGGGTCAAGGGTGAGCCAGGAGAAAGGCGAGAGGCTGTCACGCTCACCCAGGGTGGGCTGCCGGACCCTTACAGCCAGCTCTCCACACACACACAGCCCCGGAGTCACCTTCCCACAGGGACGGCAGGTAGGAGCAGCCTCCAGAGCAGTGAAGGGCGGTGGTTAGCAGGTCCTGTCTGAGTCAGTAGTGCCTCTGCTGCCCATTTAATTTGCTGGAAGTTTGTGTGACTTCATTTCAGTAGCTTTTGTGTTGAACAGCTGTCAACGCACAGCTACCCTCACTCCTCGCCTGCTTCAGAAAACACTGTTTAATGGGCAGGAATTGGGTGGTGGAGGCCCAGCAGCGAGGCCCTGGGGGTGGAGGCAGGGCCATACACGGGGCCCCTGACCCCGTCTGTCCAGTAGCCCCGCAACCGGACCCAGAAGAAGGAGAGCTTTTGTGCGTTCAGGGACTCCTGCCACCCAGACACTTCAGGTCACACGGACAGCACTTCATCAAAGAGGCCTCCACGTAAAGGCTGTCCCCACAGGGGTCGTCACCACATCACTGCCAGGCCCACGCCCCAGCGCCCGGTGGGTGAGCAGTACGTGGGGGGCACGCGGGCGCCGTGGGAGGGAGGAGCCTGAGAGGAGGCGGCCAGGAGCAGTCTCGACCCTACATGACTTCTTTGTCTAAGGGGAGTGGCTGCTGGCCGTGTAGCGGGTGCCCTGTGGTCTCTCCAATTGCAGTGACACACACCTGGTTTTAAGTGACAAGGTGATGTCTTCAGGGACCCCCAGTCCCTGCCTCTCTGCTCTGCCTCCTAGGGGTGCTGTGCCCTTGGGCCGGGGGCCCCCACAGCTGGTGGGAGCTGGAGGCATCCCCGGGGTACTGTCAGGTCCTCAAGGAGAAGACTTTGGTTCCTTCCTTTGTGGCCGTTGCCCAGGAGACATACCATGTTCTGATGCAGCCCTGCAAGGGGACTGGAGTGACCCAGGCCCCCAGTGTGGTGTCAGGCCCGGTGTGGGACCCAGCGGTCCTGGTCTTAACAGGCCCGTCTGGCACTCTGATGGCCACTAATGCTGAGGACCCAGCAATGCGGCTGGGCTCAGCGTGCCTCACCCTCCCGGGGAGACGGGTGGGACTGGGGTGATTTACCCTCCCCAGGGGGTGGCTGGTGGGACTGGCGTGATTTACCCTCCCGGGGGAGAAGGTTGGGAGTGTGGCAGGACGGGCGGATGAGCGCGCTGGGCCCTGGGCCTCTAAGCAGAACAATGATGAGGCTGAGCTTGTGGGGACAGGCAGGTGCCCAGCTGGGCCTGACCCCCCCGCCCCCCGCCCCCCGCCAGCTACCAGAGGTTCACGGACTGCTACAGGTGCTTCCACCAGCTGCAGCCTGCGATGACCCAGCGAATCTATGACAAGTTCGTGGCCCAGCTGCAGATATCCATTCAGGTGATGGCTTGGGTCCCGCTCCAGACGGTCAGCACCTGAGGCAGACCCCACCCCCTGCCTCCCTGCCCAGCAGGCTGCAGCGGGTGTGCTAGGTGCCCCTGGTGTCACTGTCCTGTAGTGTGAGTGGTGGTGGGCTGTCTGGCCCACTTGGCCTGAGGGGTCAGCAGGGGCACAGCAGGGGCCTCACCATTGTCCCCAGCACCTGGGGCCGCGCCGGCACGGAGGCGGCCCTGACCCACTGTCGGCTCAGGGGGGCTGCACGGGGGACAGGGAAGGACGGGCTCACTCATGTCTCCCGTCACCGCCCTGTCACACTCAGGTGTCCGTGTGGCGCCCCCGCAGGTGGGTTAAATGCCCCCCTTCTTGTTCTCCACCCTCCTCAGGTAAGAGCCGCGTGAAGAGCTGCCGAGCGCGTGGGAGGCGGGACGGAGCTGCTCTCGGGCCATCGGGCCACCCACAGCCCGTCCCTCCGTCTCCTCAGGAGGAAATCGCTGACATCAAGGCCGAGGGGAACCTGGAGGCCGTCCTGAACACCCTGGACGCCCTTGTGGAAGGAGGCAGAGGCCGCCGGGAGCCGGCCTGGTGAGGGGGCGTCCCCGCACCTGAGGAGCTGTCAGCACGGCCGCGTAGAGGACAGACCGCAGGGGCGCAGCACCCACGCGTGCTGCCCGGGGGCTTGAGGTGGATGGAGCTCTAGGACCCGCCGGCTTAAGGGGCCGGCAGGGCGGGCGGAGCCAAACGGCATGTGTGCCCGGCGGGCACCTGGCCTCTACCCCTCGCTCGTCCCCACCTACTGAGGGGCCACCAGAGGCAGCGGGAAGGGGCCTGTGTGTGTCCGGGGCGACCTCCCTGGGCAGCCCTGTGCCCGGCACAGCCAGGGCGGACCGGGGAGGGTCCTGGCCACCAGGGCTACCCACCTGCCACCTGCCACCTGCGCTCCTGCCGCCTCTGCTACCTGGACAGGCCCCAGGGAGTCAAGACGGGTTTTGTTTTCCGCTGTAGCGCTTGGTGACCTTACTGCTTAAGAGAGTTAAGTTCTGTGACCCGGAAAGAAATCCTAAAGGCTCTGGGCCGGTGAGCCCACCCCGGGGCCTGGCCGGCACTCCGCCTGGGGGGCGCCTCCCACGGCCCCGCCCTCCAGGGGCTGGAGCGTCAGGTGGGCGGAGCCAGCGTTCCGCCCCGCAGCCGCCGCCCTGTGGGTGGTCTTGGGAGGTGGGGCTGGAGGTAGAACCCTCACCTTGAGCTCCCCGCCCCCAGGCGCCCCAGCGGGACCCCCGAGGAGGACCTGCGCAGCGTCACCGCGCCCTGCCTCCTGCGGCAGCGGGACGCCCTGCGGCGCCGGCTGCAGAGGCAGGAGGCGGAGAACCGGCAGCTGGCGGACGCCGTGGTGGCCGGGCGCCAGCAGCTGGCCGAGCTGGAGCGGCAGGGCCAGGCCCGGTGGCAGGCCTGGCAGGTGGGTGTTGGGCCCTCGGCACCGTCCCCTTCTGCAGCAGAGCGAGCAGGTGACGGGCCCAGTACCATCATGTGTGCACGCAGGAGGGCTCCTGGGGCCTCCCCCAGGCAACACCGTGTCCTTCCGGGACCGGCGTTTTCACAGTGGCCACGGTCCCTTGGGGCTGAGTTGATGAGTAAGGGGCTCAGGCTGGACGAGACAGCAGGTGTGGCCTCTGCACGGTGACACAGTGACCCTGTGGCTTGAAGAGCAGGTCCCAAACTAGGGCTCCTTGGAGGGTTTCAGTGGGGTACCCCTGCTGGGCTCGCCCCCCATCTCCCCTCCTGCTGCTAAACCTACAGCTCTGGACCCCCAGGTCTTCTCTGCCCAGGACCCCACACCTGCCTCAGCCTTAGCCAAGCCCTGGGCCACAGACGGCAGCAGGCGGGCTGGTGGCTGAGCTCGTCCTGCTCTCCCCGCCCCCCACCCCTGTGCTCCCCATATGAGACCAGCTGGGGAGGGGGCCGCAGGCACTGGGTGACCAGAGCTGTGCCCCCGCTGCCTCACGGGGTGGGGTCTGCAGCTCAGAGCTTGTCTGGGACGTCCTTGGGGCCACCCTGCCGTCCCCACACCCACCCTGAGGCTTGTCACTCCCCTGGGTGGGCCCCGGCTCCCTGTGGGGACAGGTGAGGATGCCCAGGCCCTGTGGGCTCAGCCGCTGCCCCAGCCCAGCGTGATGTGGTCCGTGAGGACCCCACGGGAGCCTCAGGGTTCCTCACCACGGTGTCCCCATCCGCCAGCCAGATTCCATCCTAGAAAGTTCCCCTGTGAGATGTCGCAGGATGAGGGGGGCACTTGTTGAAGATAGGTTCTGTTCTGGGGGGGCCCAGCCTGCCGTGAACCCCTGCTAGGCAGGGGGACTTCCCCACGGGCCCCCGGCCTGTGCCTGTGCAGCAGGGTGGGTGTTGTGCCCAGCTCGGCGCCTCTCCCCCTACGGCAGGCTCTGCACGGCGGACAGGAGCTGCTGGCCGTGCCGCGGCCCCCCGAGGGAGTGCCGTGGCGGGCGCCAGAGGACAGCTGAGGGTGCTCAGACCCTAGGCGGCGAGGGGACCCCCCATGCCTTCAAGCTCCTGTGGGGTCTCACACGACAGCTTCCTCCCTGCCAGCTCCCACCCTCGGACGCAGGCCTCTCCCCTCCAGTCCCCCCTGCCCCCAGTTCCTGTGCCCTCCCTGCAGCCGGGCCCAAGGGATCTGTTTCCAATCCGCACTGATTGCCCCCTTGCTGGCCAGCCCGGGGCCCCTGCCACGCTCCCCACATCCGTAATAAACTCCCTGCACACTACTCTGTAATATGTGAGGACGCGGCCTCCGCGAGGCCACGCCAGGCCACGGCCCCTCCCGGCTCCCAGAGGGGGTGATCCTTGTGCAGCAGGGTGGCGAAGCCCCTCGTCACAGACACTGGGACCCCTGGGTCCGCTGAGGCTGGGACAGGCTTCCAGGGTGTCCCTGCACCCCACCCCTCTGCCTGTGTGGGCTTATTGGGGCGGCCTGGGTGCCCGTGGGAGGTGCTCCCCTAGCAGATGGGCCTCCCTCAGCCAGGGCAGAACCCGCTTCCCTGGGGAGGGTCTCAGCCCAGCTGGAGGGAGACCCCTGAGCAGGAGTGCTGGGTGCTCAGGGAGGGGCCTGTGGTCCCTACTCGCCACCCCACCCGCCCCCTGTGCTGAGCCCACAGCTGAACTGCCCCTGGGGCGGCCCCGTGCCCCTCACAGGCCCTGGGGGTGGGACGGCGGCCACCCTCCCTCCTCGCCTGGCTGGATGTCCCTGGAGGACAGGTCCCCTGAGAGGCTGCCCCCCAGGGGAGTCAAGGGCAGGGCAGGGCCAGGAGCCCTGGGGGTCCCACCACACTGACCCGGCCCACCCGACAGGGCCGTCCTCGGCTCACGCCGAACCCCCCGCCGCTTCCGGCCCCTGGCCTTGTGCCCTCTGCGCCTTCCTGCTGCCCTGACCAGAGTGCCACCCCCGCCAGGGTGAATGGGGACACGCGGGCACACCCTCCCGGGGGCTGGCCCCGGCCCACGCCGATGCTGACAAGGAAATCACAGCCTGTGGGACATGCGGCCCAGGGAGTGGGGCGGGGGCCCCCGGGGCTGCGGCTCCATGGCCACCCCACGCCTCCGCCTCCGGGGCCTGCCCAGGCTGCGACCACAACAGTCTCCGGGGTTTGGCTGGCACAGCCGGGCGGCTGACCCCAGAGAGCCCTGGCAGCGGCCCCTGGCCCGCCCGCACTGCGGTCACGGTCAGCCGCCCCCACCCGGGCCCGCGGGGCACAGCCCCGAGTATAAACGGGCGCGGAGGCCCGGCCGGCTGAGTCCCCGCAGCAGCTGCAGAGACACCATGCGGCCCCTTCTGCTCGTCGCCCTGCTGGCCCTGGCCACGCTCTGCCTCTCCGGCCAGGCAGGTGAGCCCGCGGGCGGGACGGCGCCCGTCTCACCCCTCCACGGCGCCCCTCACCCCTCCTCACACCTCCACAGCGCTGGTCTCACCCCTCCGCGGCGCCCCTCGCCCCTCCTCACCCCTCTCCCCTCCGCGGCGCCCCTCACCCCTCCACGGCGCCCCTCCTCACCCCTCCACGGCGCCCCTCCTCGCCCCTCCTCACCCCTCTCCCCTCCGCGGCGCCCCTCACCCCGCTCCCCTCCGCGGCCCTCCTCACCCCTCCGTAGCGCCCCTCGCCCCTCCTCGCCCCTCCGGCAGGCTGAGGCTCAGCTGGTTGCTGGGCTCGCTCCTCGCAGGAGGGGGAGCGGGCCGCTGAGGCCGGGAGGGCCCGGGGGGTGTGCGGGCGAACCAGGCTGCTCTCCTTTGCAGGTGCAAAGCCCAGGGCTGCGGAGTCTGTCAGAGGAGCAGGTAGGACGCGGCGTGAGGGGCTGCCCACCTGCACCCCACCCTGGTCCCCAGGCCCATTCCCCCCCTTGCCAGGCTTTCAGGGAGGTCAGCCTGCACCCCACGCTGTGCCCCCAAACTCGTAGCCCTCTGACCCCTGGCCCTCTGCCCGCAGCCTTCGTGTCCAAGCAGGAGGGCAGCCAGGTGGCCAAGAGGCTCCGCCGCTACCTGAACATAGGGCAGGGGTGAGAGGGGCGGGGCCAGAGGGGTGGGGCGGGGCCTGGGTGAGCGGGGCGGGGCCCGCGGGGGCGGGAGGGAGGTGGGCGCCCTGGGAGGCTGACCCCGTGCCCGGCTGGCAGAGCCCCCGGCCCCTACCGGGATCCCCTGGAGGCCAAGCGGGAGGTGTGCGAGCTGAACCCGGACTGCGACGAGCTGGCGGACCACATCGGCTTCCAGGAGGCCTACTGGCGCTTCTATGGCACGGCCTAGGGCCGACCCCTGACCCCAGGCGCCCGCTCCGCCTCCCCTGCACCCTGACCTCCCCACCCTGCCGTGGGGTGCCCATCCACCCAGCTGCTCCAGAATAAACCCAGAACAGGAACTGGTGGTCTGTGTGTCTGTCCATCTGGGCCGGTGTGGGCGGGGCCGGGGGCGGGGTCAGTGCGGGGGTGGGGCACGGGGAGGTCCTCCCGCCTCGGTTCCCAAAGAGCGCGCCCCAGAGCCCGTGACGTGTTTATTTGTATCTGCCTCGCTCCGGAAGCACGAAGGTGGCTTTCTAGAGTTTAACGAGGGTGCCCCCCGGCCCAGCACCCTGTCCCACCCCAACCCACAGCACTGCCCAAGACAACCAAACGGGGGCCCGGGGGCAGGGGGTTAGCAGTGGGGGCGGGGACCTAGGTTAGTCGTGTTAGCTGAGAGCCCCCAGGAGCAGAAAGGGGAGCAGACACGAGGCCCCCAGCACGGCCCCAGCAGCCTCGACACCGGCGCCACCCTCGGACCCTCTCGTGCACCAACCAGCCCGCAAGGGCTCGGCAGCCGCCTGCCGCCGTCCCCGGCACCCCCTCGGCTCCTGGGTCCCCTCCGCTCCTCAGCCGCGCGCTCCAGGCTCAGCCGTGCCGCCCTCAGCTCTGGGCTCGGCCGGGCCTCACTGCTGCTTGGCCTTCGCGCCCCCGTCCAGCGGGCCGCCCTGCAGCAGGGGGCTTGTGCTGGGGGCCCGGAGCAGGGAGGCTGTGAAGGCGGCGATGATGAGCCCGTTCCCGGCCACCGCCAGGCCCAGCGTGGCCGCCGTGCCCGCCAGGCCCAGCGGGGGCTCCTGCGTGGCCAGCCAGGCGCGCCGCGACCCCATGTCCGCCAGCACGGCCTCCAGCTGGAAGTGGGTGCCCAGCACGGCACAGATGTGGAACAGCTGGTGGCTGTGGCCTGCGGGGACGGTGGCGGGTCAACGGAGGCAGCAGCACCGGTTCCCAGAGGCAGCGGGAGCCGTGCACGGGCTGATGGGCCCACGTCAGGCCCCGGCACGCGCGCTCCGGGCTGCTGTCGCCTGGGCCCCCAGGGCCTTCCAGGGCCTGTCCTCTGGCGGTGGCGCCCCATTTGCTCGGTGTCTCCCCTCGCCCTTCCCGGCCAGGCCGGGCCTCTCTCACCGATGTAGTCGAAGCGTCCTGGGGCCAGCCGCTCGGGCAGGTGGGAGGCGAAGAGGAAGCCGGTGAGCAGCGCGCACAGGAGGTGGTAGGCGTGGCTGCTGCTCAGCGCCTCCTGCGCGCAGCTGTGCGCCCCGGCCCAGCACAGGCCCAGCTGACGAGGGAGAGCCGGGCTGAGCGGGCGGGGCGGGGCGTGGGCGGGGCCGCGGGGAG
>PVKE010007532.1:0-50432 GCA_004027555.1 Craseonycteris thonglongyai
TAGAGAATGGCAATTTTGCAGTTTATTTTATACATTAGAATAAAAAGGGGAAGCCGGGACAGCTCCGTGGGTTGAGCGCTCACTTTGCAGCACCGGGGACCGGGGATCGAATCCCGGCCCCGGCCGGTGCGGAACCATATGCTGAACTGGGAGCTCCCCTAGTTCAGTTCTCTCTCTGTCTCTGTATCTCTCTCTCTCTTATAAATAAATAAAAATATATTTAAAAAAAAAAAAAAGAATAAAAAGAGGAGACATAAAGGTTACATGAAATCCATTGGTGGTAGATTAAGGGGGTGGAAGAAAGCAACATGAGGCAATCTCTGGGATCCGATAAAAAGTAAAATGGAGCGATACATACTTATTTTACACTGGTGGGTCCAGAATAGACCATAATTAACATTTACAGCACATAGAGATGGCATTCAGGGGACAAGATAAGAATGAGGAGTTCTGTGATCCTCTGCTCTGGTACAGTGGGTGGGTGTGCCCTGAGGTGTCTGGAGAAGAAGATTGCTCTGACATTTCAAAAGTATGTTATCTTAGATACAAAAAGACAACAGACAGGCTCACCTAAGGCAAAGATTGACATTTGTCAAGGAAGCTACAGGCAGGCCTAGGAAGTGACTACCCAGCATGACTAACTTTTAGTTAAGAATTTTTATGGGGGACGCTAGGATGGCTCAGTGGGTTAAGCACTTGCTTTGCAGCCCAGGGAGCAAGGATCAAATCCCAGCCTCAGCCCGAGCGGACCCATATGCTGAACTGGGATGTACCTCTCATGCGGGAGGCCCCCAGTTCAGTTCTAACCAGGGTGAGCTTCCCATGTGGGAGGCCTCCAGTTTCCTTCCTGCTCAAGGGGGCATGCCTCCCATGCGGGAGGATCCTGGCCCTGTTCCCACCCTGTGCGGCCCTTGCCCACCTGTGTGGGGAACAAAACCATGTTGAAAACTGATGATGTACAACTGTGGAGACTGGTCCCTCCCCCTTCTTTCTGTCTCTCTCTGTCTGTCTCTCTGTCAGAAGTAATAAATCTTTTTTTTTTTTAAAGAATGTTTATGTTCAGACCATCCTTTGTGGTTACTCTCAGTCTCAGAGTTCGTAAGGCCCACAATGCAGGCCTCCCCTGAGCCCATCAAGTTCAGCAGGGGGCCCCTTTTACCTCTGCAGTATCATACCACACAGGCGTCATGTACATGGAACATCATCATCACAATCCTCTGAAGCAAATACTATTTTTATCCCCCATTTCACAGATGAGAAAACTGAGGCCTAGGTAAGTGAAGTGCCTTGCCCAAAGTCACGGGATCAGTAAAATGGAGAGACAGGATTTGAATCCAGCTGCAGAGTCCATGTTTTCGGCACGGTGCTCATAGTGAAGGAGGTATTCCATCATCTGGAAGGACACGAGTAGATGTCGCTTCAGGAATGAGTCAGGTTTTAATAGAGACAGAGATTGTGACCTTTTCTCGTGGGAGAGTCTATTATACACAGGTGTATGTGGTAGACCTGAGCATCAAAGGGAAGCCCTTGCAGCCCCACATATTCATCTGGGTAGACTTTCGCAGTTCCCATCCATTCCTTGTGGGGGAGGCGTGAGCATTTCTCCGTCATGAACACGAGTGTGACTGTTCCAACAGGACAAGCAGTTCAGCACAGGCCCCACAGAGAAAAGTGCACAGAGAGCTCCGAGGACTGCCCAGGCAGGTGGGAGGATGGGGGGTTGGGGGCGGGGTCACAGGCTCTGTGCCAACCCTGTCTTGGTAAGCCAATGGAGCCCTGAAGAAGTGTCACAATTGTGCCATCTATCCAAGTAGGGGCTATGACTTTATCCACTGTTGTCCTGGGTCCGTGTTCAGATCCTGCCTCTGAAAGGCAACAAGGTACAGAGGGAGCTAGAAAGCCTAAATTAAAAGGTGAACACCCAGGGTGGGGCCTGGGGCAGCTGGGAGGGGCGAGCAGGGCCTGAAGCTGGGAAGTGTCCTCTGCTGCACCTGGTGATAGACTCCCAGTAGCTCCACGCCTCACTATCTTCTAGCTGAGGAGAGAATCTCCTTAGGAAAGTGTCTGTCTTCCTTGATTGCATTAGAAAAAGAAGAGGAGGGAGTCCTGGTTGGACTCTCAGCTCAGGTTTGGGAGTAAACATCTTTAAAGGTTCAGCTCAGAGCGGCACCAGGGAATCAAAATGAGGAAACCTCAGGGAGATTGGAGCTCACGGGGGGATCCCCCTTCTTCTCCCCTAGAAAGTAGAGAACACGGCAACTGAAAATTTAGGCTCTGGAGTCCAGCGTGCCTGGTTCAAATCCGGGTTCTATCACGCGCTCTTTGGGCATCCTTGGGCAAGTTATTGTTAAGGTACCTCTTTGCTTCCCAGTTCCCTGTCTGTTCAGTCATCCTCACCCTGTCGTAAGGACTAACTGAACTAATTCTTAGAAAAAGCAGTTGACTAGCGCTTGAGCGTCAGTGGTATTATCTCTCTTCAGCACAGGTCCTCCTGTAGTGGCTCTGGTCTGCTCCAGTCTCAGAAGGAGGGACCCTAACGGTTACCTGACTTGCTTTCTCAGCTGCTCCTAATGGAAGGCCTGGTTTATCATGGGGTAAAAGGCCCCAGCCACTCCTTGACAAGAGGGAATGGATCACCATGGACATAGAGGGCAAGAGAGAGGTTGACTCTCAGCTAGCACCGGGCAAATTTTTTTTGTTCATACAACTATAAAGCTTTATCATCTAAGACCCAAATGTTGAACCAACCCCTTTTCTTACCCAGTACAAAAGCCTATACAATTCCTGTCATTGGGACTCTTGGAAAGAACCAATGAGTGGAAAATACATCAACATGTACTCTATACTCATTTCCACCTTTCAAAAATGATGTTTGGATTGAAAGTCATCAGAGTACTAACTTAAAAATAAGGCAAACTTTTCTGAAATAGGTGCAGCAATGTAAGCCCCCAGATCCTTAAGGGAATCATGAGGGTCTGGAAGAGTCACCTACCCTCGACTGGACTAAAACTTGTGGTAGGTCCCATTCCCCTGCTTGGGTCACGATTAATTCAGCCTCCTCACTATTATCTTGGTACCTTATCCCTACTCCTTTCAAGAGCTTATCACACGTTATCAGGGTGTAGTCAAGTGGGCAACTGGCCAGATTTCCTGAGGTTGGGAACTAAGTTTGACTCATCCTTCTATTTCAAACACACCTCAAAAAAGAAGACTTTCATGGAGGCTGCCTATTTACTCCACCCTGCACCTCTGAGGCAGATCAGAAGCCCTCTGCAGTACTGGCTCAGGGAAAAGCACACTTAATAAAAAGGAATCAGAGGGTAAGTTCACCTCCCTGGCTCTTTATCATTCAGTGATTCAGTTTCCTCATCCACGCTTGTCAAATGGGAAAACAACCCCCAGCCCCATTCACCTCCCTGGGTGGACTTAGTGATGGCCAAGGGGACAAAACAGGGTTTTGTAAATATGAGGGGAAGCATCGCCTTATTAAGTGTCATTGCGCCTCTCTATTCAGCCTCAGAGAGTGGGTGTTGCAGTGGAATTCCTTTCCAGACTCTGCGGGTCTTCATGTAGCAAAAACAAGTGACAGGAAAGCCGTTGCACCCGGGCCGAGGCCTGCTCTTCTCTCTGTTCTCCTCTCCTGGGCACAGGCAGGCTGGACGGCAGGCCCTGCCGCTGGGCCTCGCCACCGACTGGTCCACTCTTAGCCTTCCTGAGGAATGCAGCCTCAGCCCAGTGCCGCCCGTGGAGGGCTCCTGCTGGGGCAGTCCATTACCCTTCTTGCTTCCTCCATTTGCAATCACTATTTATTTATCTTTGGAAGTTGAAGGAACCAGAGCCCGCAACTGGGAGAGACTTGTGGAGCCAGAGAGGGAACGTGAAGAAGCCAGTGTCTGGGCCCCCATGTCTGCCACCAACAGGCAAGGGAGAGAAGCTGCTTCCCTGCAAAGAGGGGGGGTGGGAGACGGCCTGAAAGATCGTTGTTCTGGAAAAGGGGCCACACACACCAGCAGGACCAAGAACATAGACGCTGACGGTCACTGGAGTGGCCACTTTGGTCCCGTGGTGAAAAATGGGGAACAGGAGTGCTGTCCAGGGCTTCTCCAATCTGGCCTGCCTGTCCCTTAGCAAGCCTCTATTAAGTGGCAGGAAAATCAGCCTTTGTGGGGAAACTGAGGAAGCAGACGGGATGGACCACACGTCTCTTTCCCTCATCCCCAGACTGTTCTCAACTTGCATTACAGTCCATCAAAGACCCACAGGTAATGTTCTTCCCCATCCCCAACTGCCAAGGTCAAACCCTGCCCGAAGCCACCAGCCCTCTGCCTCTGACAGCCATGTGACCCTTACGTTCACTCGCTCATTCTCACAACACAATGTACACTCCTAAACTAGGGGGCAGGCGACGTCCTATTTTGACCCCAGAGGTTAGATACCACTGGGTGTTAGGGGCTGCGTCCAGAGTCACACAGAGCTGTCTAGAAGGGGGCTGTGCTGACCCGTGCAGTGCTCTTTGCACACCGGGCACAGATGCGCTTGTCCTCTCCTGGAGCTCCCTCGTTTCCACTGCCCCCGCCCCCCACCGCACACAGGGGCGTGTGGGCAAGGCAGGAGGCCAGATCTAGCTTGTCTGGCCTGGCCTTTGTCCCCACCTTGGCCGATTGACACGCACTCCCCGCTGGGCAAGGTCACAGCTGCAGACGGGGGTCTGGCCCTCCTGAGTCTGGCTGTGTGTACTACAGGGGCTGGAGCAGGGCTGACGAGTGAGAGCCGGCTTCCAGGCTGGCCCATCAGGTCAGGGGTCAAGGGAAGCCGAATCCCAGCCACCCCAGAGCGGTGAACAAGGTTCGATTCAAAGCAGGGGATCAGCAAACATCTCTGGTCAAGCCCGCAGGTCAATGCAAGTCCCAGAAGGATCGGGCTGCAGACGGGAGGGTTTCGTGGAAAGTAATGGCGGTGGGCTCGAAGGTCCGAGTGGGTTGTGGCGAGGAGAGTCCTGGCAAGGGAAGGAGGGGCGGGGGGCGGCTCGATTCCGGGCGGGTGCCGAGGACACGCGGGGCCCCGAGCCGGCGGGCCCGCTCTCCTGCAGCCGCGATGCGCACCGGCAGGCGCTAGGGCCGCGCGGACACACGAGCTGGCGAGGGGCGGGCGTCCCCTGGGGAGGGCGGGCGGGGACTGGAGGCGCCGCGCCGAGCCGCCTCCATCCATGGCACGGAGCGGCGGCGGCAGCAGGAGCCCGGCGCGATCCGCTAGGTCCCGGCCCCGCGCTGAGCGAGCAGGCGGCGCGGAGGGACCCAGCCTCCCGGCGCCCGCGAGCCCGGCTAAGAAACTCGGGCCGCCCGCGCCGCGCTGACAGCAGCGCCCGCGTCCTCCCCGCCGGGGCGCGCCGGACATGCCCCCGGGGCGCGGCGGCGGGGACCCCGGGGCTTGCCTCCGCCCAGGGCCCCCCGCCCCGCCCTCGGGCGCCCCGGGCCCCCGCTGAGCACACGCCTCCCGCACTCCTGGGTCCCCTCGGCCGGCGCGCAGACGGGCCCCAGCGCGGTGGGTCCCCGCGGGGCAATGGGCTGATGGGCGCCCGGGGACGCAGGATGCGGGGGGCGCCCGCGCCCCTGCTGCTGCCGCTGCTGCCGTGGCTGCTGCTCCTGGCCCCCGAGACCTGGGGCGCGCCGGGGTGCCCCGTCCCGATCCGCAGCTGCAAGTGCTCCGGGGAGCGGCCCAAGGGGCTGAGCGGCGGCGCCCCCAACCTGGCGCGCAGGCGGGTGGTGTGCGGCAGCGGGGACCTCCCGGAGCCGCCCGAGCCCGGCCTCCTGCCGAACGGCACCGTTACCCTGTGAGTACCCGACTCCGCCGGCCCCGCCGGAGCCTGGACCACGAGAGGCGAGACGGGAGGGGCGGGAGGAGGGGGACGGGGCCGGCGCCGCTACTTCAGCGGCTCTGGGACGGGCGCCGAGAAGGGCGGCTTGGGGAGCCAGGAGAGAAGCTAGGGCTCCGGCGGCGGGAGGGAGGCAGGGGCTGCGCCCACTCACCTGCACAGGTGAAGCGGAATGCGCGCTGGCGGAATGCCCACGCCCCTGCAGTTTCCAGGCGGGACCGGTGGGGAGGACTTCGGGGACCTCAAGTTGGGTGGATGGGGGGCGGCTCGGAAAAGATCGACGCCTGCGGCCGAGTAGGCGGCCACGGGTGTTAGCACCGCGGGCGCGTCTCGGGCGGGACTGGGGGAGTCTCCCGGGTGCACCCGGCGGGCTCCTCCATGGGGGGGCGCCCCATTCGCTCCCTGAGACTGACAGCCTCGCTTCCAGCCGGTCTGCTCAAGGGAGGCTCGGAAAGGTCTGTCCTTGGGGTGCAGGCGCTTCGGGTCTGAATGAGACCCCAGCGTCCCGATTCCTCCAGGACCCTTCTCCCGCCGCGCGCCTCCGGGGAGTGAGCTCCGCGCTGGGTCCTGCATCCCTCCCTCTTCTTTCCCTCCCTTGAGCATGACACGAGCGTTGGCTGTTTCTCAATTGACTTTTTCACGCCAAGATCGCTAATAAAGAACCCTGGCTGAGAAGAGGGCGGCTGCCTCCCAGCCGGGGCCCTATTAAGCCCTCACTCTGGTGGCAATGAGCACGGCTCGTTGCGCCGCAGCCCGACCCCAAGCCTCCTCGATGCGGAGTCTGAAGTCCCCGCAACCGTAGGAGAGTTAGAGACCCTTCCCCACCGCGGCGATTTCCTGCGCTGACCACGTGCTCGGAGCTCCACGCATGCCAGGCCGTGGGGGTCGGGCCCTCGCGGTGGCCCCTTCCTTTCCGGCCCTGTATCCAGCCTGCAAGCCGCTTCCCCTTCCTTGTCCTCCTGACCCCGGTGGCAACCGTTTCCCCACCGCCCCTTGCCCGAGTTGGGGCTGGCTCGCGGTCTCTGCGATTGTGTCCAGAACAATACGGTAACGCCTCTGGTTGGGTGAGTTCAGAGGCTGCCCGCTTCCTGGCAGGACACGACCGGGCAGCCTCTGACGCTGGCCGCCCGGCCTGCTCTTTCCCCAGCTGTGCGCGCGCGCGTTGGGGAGGTTGAGGCAGCGTGTCTGCTCTCTCCCACCTACCATCAGCTCGGGGCCTGGGAAGGCAGCTGTGACTGCTCATTCCAGGTCCCCCTGAGTGTCCACTGGTGTCAGAAGGTCCAGACAGGCCCGGCATTCCACAACCCACTCAGCGAGGAGAATGCTTGCTGTGTGGAATAGTTAGGCTGGTGTCTATGGGATTCCCTGCTGGGCCATGAGAACTCCGTTCTGAGAGCGAGAGGCTGTGTGTGTGTGTTCGTGTGTGTTCGTGTGTCCTGTGTCCTGTGGCTGTGCTCAGCCCCACCGGGAGAATGCTGTCTGTGTGTGCCTATTTTTGGGGATGAGCGAATCCTAACATACTGCAGGCAGAAAGAAGGGGGAAGACATTAAAAGTTGGTTTTGCAGGACATCTTAGAATGATTTGGCAACTAATCTTTTCCAGCCATGGATAATTCCCATCAACGCCACTCCTAAGGAAGGAGTGGGGACAACTTTGGGTGAGAAGATACCGTGACAAGGTGGCCGCAAACAGGACTGCCAGCTCACCTTCCCATTCCAAACCATCCCCAGAGGGCCGCTAACCGAGCTTGCTTAAGATACCTTCCCCGAACAGCCCCCTGAGCCTGGCTGGACATCCCCACAGGGGTGACAAGACAGCAGGCTGGAGAAGCCCCTGGCCCATCAGCCCGGAATGTGACTGCCTCCCACGCCACATAATCCTCATAGCTGCCCCACCCACCCCCAAAAATGGCTTATGAAGGAAAGAGAACCCAAGTTCTTCAGCAGAAGCCGGGCATTCTCTTCTGGGGTCTCAGTCCATCTGGATACCCATCCCTCCCCCAGCATGCATCTTGAGGGAAGAAGGAAGAGAGGCCAGGGGCCCCAGCCTGGCTGCAGAGCTAGAGGCTAAAAGCAGGAGTTTACCTTCCACACCCTCCCCCGCCCTTGCTCTCAGCCTTTTTCCACACACATTTCTCCTTTCACCTGGTTTGCCTGTCACCTGATGGAACCAGCAGGACTTGAGCCAATAGTCTGTGGCCTTATCTTTCCTCCTCCCCTGCTTGCCTCCAGAATGGGCCACCAGATCCCACTCCCCTTCACACACCAACTACCCTGCTGGGAAGTCCTCAGGGGACTGGGGACTGGGGACTGGGGACTGGGGACCCCCCCCCCCCGGGGAAACCTGGCCCCCAGGGCTGGGAGGATTCAGGCCCAGGAAGGCTACAGAAGGTACCTGTCTGCAGGGAGCCTCAGCTTCAGGAAGCCTCCAAGCAGTTCAAAGGCATTTCTGTGAGGCATCCTAGTTACCTCACCTCCACTCTGTTATCTCAACTGCTGCCTTCTGTTTTTGTAGACCAGTGCCCTCCTCCCCGCCCTTTGCTTTTTTTTTCTCTCTCTCTCCCTCTAATGGATTTTCAGTCGCAGTTTTCCAGGAAAGCAGAACTCTTGGCTTCCTTCCTGATGCATCTGTCCCATCCCATCCCCACCCCCCAGTGTCATGGCCCAGTCTGAAGGGCAGCTGTGGGCACTTACGCTTCTGTCCTTTATAGGGGGGAGGGGGGGCTTATTACAGGGAGAACCTGGGTGTGGAAGGGAGACGCAGACCAATGTGAGTCTCCCCACCCACCCACCCACGTGCCCCTAGGGCAGCAGCTGATGGGCCTGCCCTCTGGTTCTCAGCTCTGGCAGTTAGAGTGAGGGGGAGGGGGTGTCATACGGAATTCCAGGGAAGGACTGATAATAGATAACTCCAGAAAGAAATCTAGGAGGACCTCCCAGGACATCTGAGCAGGCCCACAGGATATCAGCCAGCATCAGAAATTCCTAGCCCGTTTACACTGACGAGGGCCTTAGAGATCAGCAAGTTCAGCTGCTGCCTCTACATTTTACAGCTGAGCAAGCCGAGGCCGGCCAGGAGACATCCGGGGTCTGGCTCATAGTCATGCAACCTCAGGAGTGGCTGGTTAGGTTCTCTTCGTGTTCCTCTCAGGTTAGGAACTCCCTGTTCACCTGGCTGGACTTGGGACCTAATGGACACAGAAAAAAAACCATGTTCCTTCCCAGCAGGACCCGGGCCCTTTTGACCTGGGAACATTCCAAGGCTGGGTAGGGAGGGGGGCAGAAATGGGACGGGTCATTCTGGATAGTTCCAGAGCCAACAAAACCCTCATCCACTCAGCCTCCCAGTTCTTGGTGAGGGTTGCCCCCCAGAAAGGCTGCCCACATAGGAGAGAAGGGGCATTTGACACACAGATGTGCCTAACAGTGGCTGGGTCCTTTTGCTATGAGTTTGGTGGTCTTCAGAAATACCATGGGGGTGGGAGGGGAGTCCCCTCACAGCCCCTGCATTTGCTCCAGCCTCAGGGACCTCCAGGTCTGTCCTGGGCCCTCCCCTCTGTGTCCCTCACTCCAGCCACCAGGAGCCCATTAGGGGAG
Organism: Craseonycteris thonglongyai; assembly: GCA_004027555.1. Taxonomy (NCBI): domain Eukaryota; kingdom Metazoa; phylum Chordata; class Mammalia; order Chiroptera; family Craseonycteridae; genus Craseonycteris; species Craseonycteris thonglongyai. Next base: position 9,470 of record PVKE010007532.1, read on the forward strand.
TTTGGGGCAAAGTGTGCCAACTGCCATGCACGTAGCCTAAGGGGAGTAGAAAGATGCTGGCTTCCCCACCCCCTTCTCTTCCAGCCTCTTTCCCCCATATGGTTCTCATAAGGTCTGGGCTCAGAGACAGCAGCCAAAGGAAGTGGCTGTGTACAGAGAGCTTTTGTGAGGGGAGGAGGGGGAGGGGGAGGGAGCAGAGAGAAAGAAGGAAAGAGGGAAGGAGCGGAGGTGGGAGGAGGCGGGAGACTCCCTCACCAATGGTGCACAGCCTCAGTTGCAGCACCCATGTGGGGTCCCTGACTCCACCTGTCTGAAGTGAGGGACCCAGAAGGAGCCCAAGCCCCTCCCTGCCTCTTCCCACCTACCAGCTAGCCACTTCCTGGAGGTCCTGGTGACCCCTGCCCTCAGCACTCCCTCTAGTGCAAGAAGTTGGGGTCCACAGTCCCCACTCAGGGAGAGTACTGGGCAGAGAGCAGAGCCCTCTAGGGTTCACTGGCTGAGTCCTCATTGCACCACAGAGACTGCAGAGGCTATAGTGCTGAGCTCCAATGACAGCACCTACATTCAGCCCCAGGGGACCCAGCACCCAGCGTGGATTATTTGGCCTGAATCACTTATGAACCCCAGAGCCACTCTTGATCCCCAAAGCAGCCCCTTCCTGCTGGCTACCATGGACCATCCTTTGGTATTGAGGTTGGGGGAGGGAGCATGGGGGAGGACCATCCCTAGACGTGGGGGTGAGTCTGAGAATTTCCCCAAAGGCACAGGCAAACCAGTGTAATTTGAACCTAACCAGAAATTGACCCTTCAATTTGGGGTCATGTTTTTAAAGGGAGAGAGTGTTTCTAAGTTTATGCCACATGGGAGTCGTTGGGATAAGAACCCTTTCTTGAGAAAGAAAAAGTTCCAGCCACGTCTGAATTGATCCCTGGCCTCATATTCAGTGGGCGCTCCTCACCAAAGCCCAGAGAGGGTAGGCAAGTTCCCCGGGGCCACACAGCCTGGACCAGGGCCCCTCAACTCCCCATCACCCTGAAGTAGAGACTGCCAGGTGCCTCCCTGGGAGCAGACAGAGAGCAAGGGAGGAGAAAGGAGGGAAATGGCCCTGATGGGGATGGAGGAACCAGAAGGAAAATCCGGTAACTGCTAGGAAGGGGCTGCTTGGAGGGGCTGTTTATTTTCATTCCCCCAGCCCAGCCCCTCTGTTCTATTTAGAGCTCAGACACTGGCAGGACAAGGCTACCTCCTCCCCTTCCTCCCTCCTGGGGGTGGGGGGCATCCTTCCCAAACTCCAGAACATTCCTTTGTTTTTAGGATGTGCAGCTAACTCGGGCAGCCTCCCAGGCCCAGGGAGTGGGGAGAGGCGGGATGGGGGAGCTAGGGGTGTGCAAGATGGATGGGGCCAGGTGAGGGGCAGGGGAACCAATCTGTCACAGGAGCAGGGAATGGGGCGGGAAGAACGCAGGCCTGAGGAGGGAGTTCCACACTGAACTTGAAGGGCCAGACATCTCCCAGCTGGAAAGGGAAGGGCAGGCCGAGTCCAGCCCCCAGCCTCCAGGCTCTGCCCGCTGGGAACTGCGTAGTGAGGCAGAAACACTAGACTTCAGCCTCCAGGAGTCTCCTTATTCAGAATGGGGAAAGCCATCAAATATAAGGAGTGTGAGTCCAAAGTCCAGACCCTTCTTTTACAGAGCAAAAAAAAACCAAGAGAAGACCTGGCCTGCCCAAGGTCACACAGTTCTAGTCAGATCCCAGGGCTCCTTCCCACACTGACCCATCAGAGATGCCAACCCTGAGGGAAAGCCGGGACGGCTCAGCGGGTTGAGCGCTCGCTTTGAGGCCCCGAGGACCGAGGATCGAATCCCGGCTCCGGCCCAGGCAGGACCCACGTGCTGAACTGGGGAGTTCCCACAGTTCGGTTCTCTAGCTGTCTCTGTCTCTATCTCTCTCTCTATCTGTCAAAAGTAAAATAGAAATAAATATGCACTGAAGATAAAATAATTACTCTCTATAAATATAAAAAAAGATATAAAAAAAAAATTTAAAAAAAAAAAAAAGGAGATGCCAACCCTGGGGACAGGGCAGGGGAGAAATGCGAACCCACTTTCTCCACGCGGATTTGTGAGCCGTGGAAAAGGGGCGCCCATTTCCACTGATCCGTCTAAGAAGGATAAGAGCACTTAGGTTTGCAATCAGACTCACTTGGGGAAAAGCGGGACCATGGTCTTTAAAAATCAGCCCGTCCAGTGTTTCCCTTCCTTTCCGGCCCAGCTCCTAAGCTGTGCTGTCCTCATGGGGGACATGTCCTGAAGGACTGTACTTGGAGCCAGGTTAACTCAGGAGGAAGCTCTGCAAAAAAGCTCACTGCGTGTTTTGGGGGGGCAGGGGGTGCCTGGTGGGGGAAGGTAGGAAGAAGCCTCCCCTAACTCAGGAACACCAGGGTTCAGCATGAACTCTGGCCATTCATTCAGCAGCAGAGCCTGCTCTGTGTCCAGCCATAGAGTCTTGTCGTAAAGACTGGATACAGATCACAACGCAGGACGGGTTCTGAGGGCCTCCCACGGACAACCTCTCAGGCAGAAAGGTTAAAGGAGTGATCACAGATTGATCGTTTCAAGTTCACCTGTATTTAAAAAAGAAACTCGCTTTCTTCACCCAAAAGCTCGGCTTCCCCCAGGTGGGATTTTCGGCCATGGGTGGAGGAAGTGTTGAGGGTGGATTGGGAGTTACTTCCCAGCTTCCTGAAATCGGATGGACACACACTCACAAACATTCGGCCCTGCCTGACACACCTCCCTCCCCCTTGGGTGCATGGGTGCATGGGAGACTGTAGATACCATGTCTTATTTGTGTCTGAAGGACGAGTGCTTTGCACAGGGCTGAGCACACAGTAGGAGGTAGTGGAGCTTTGAAGAACACCTGAACGAATGCCTAGGTGCGAATGTTCACAGCAGACTTGATCCAAGTGAGGGTGCCGAGAACCCCCCAGTCTCCATCAGTGCTGGCCACCTACCACAAACACCTCCTCATCCCAGCCCCAATTTCTGGTTCTTCCTGCTCATCACCAAACAGGGTACCGTATTTTCCAGCATATAAGATGACCCGGCGTATAAGATGACCAGGCGTATAAGACGACCCCCTAATTTTACAGTTAAAACATAGGTTTAGGCCTATATTCGCTGTACAGCGAATATAGGCCTAAACCTATGTTTTAACTGTAAAATTAGGGGGTCGTCTTATACGCCGGAAAATACGGTACCCAGGTAGAGAACAGGAGGTTAGACAAAAGGAGGCAAGAAGATCCCATTCATAGGAGCCATTGTGAGACTGTTTTCTCTCTTGACTTTGACCTCAAGCCATGGTTGGATAGCCCAGCTTCAAGGCCAAGGTCAAAGGCTGTCTCAGGACACGATCCTGAAGAGTCTGGGAAGGATGGCCCTACCTGGGTCTCCTGCTAACCAGTAGGGGTTCAGGGCTGACCAGACAGGCTTCCAACCAAGGGAGAGAGTCATGGGGAAGTCTAGGAGTGGTGCGTGTCCTCTCCAACATGTATGTCCTCTGCGATCAGGCTAAATGGGCACGAAGGGCAGCCCGGAAGGGGAGGGAAGCCGTGGGAAGGCAACTGTTAGCCTGAGGGTGGACCGGGCAGTCTTACTGTTAGAGGTCCTACTGTCCTACCAAATGCACGCCCATCCTGCGTGACACATAAGTACTGCCACTTGACAGGATCGTGTTTGGTTGTTATTAATATGTAGTGAAGTGCGTATTCATTTCAGTTTTGGAGCATTTATATTTCAGAGGCATTTATGATGTTTAAGGGTTCAGATGTCTTCGTAGGCCCTGGAAAGGCTGGAAGGCAGCCCTGTGCCTGTGGATCACCCTGATGGTTGAGAGTAGATGACAGGCCTAAAGCCTTTCTCGTATCAGCAAGCAGACCAGCGTCCCCATAACTGAGCACCCCACTCCCCCACCCCCCAGTCTTCCCAGCCCAGAGGGCCTTGGCAGGGGCCTCAACTCCAGGCTCAGACTCCCTGGAGGACATAGATCCCCAGCGCCCAGACCTGTGGTCCCTGCACCTGTGTGCGCTGAGGCGGGGTAGGGGGCTCACGTTTACGACTTGGGCTGCACATGACAAGAACCGGGTAGTCCAAGCATGTGCTGGCTCCGTGCCCCACAGCACAGGGCCCGCGTGAACCCCACAGGGTCGTCTTTGATGTCGGGCTGGGATCTGGTGAGTTCCTGTGGCTTCCCAGAGGCCACAGGCCTCTCTGTCGACGCCAGCCACTCGCTCCCTTGGCCTCCAGCCTCATTAGTGGTAACTCAGCTGGCTTCTGCTCCCTAAAATAGGACCCTCGCCGGGAGAGAGCCCTGGAATGGACTCAGGGTGCCCTCTCTCCTTGGCCAGCTTTCAGAATCAGGGGCAGAGAGCGGGGCACCCCAGAGACTGGCCACCCTCCTATGAAAAGCTGCTGTGGGAGCCATAGGCCAGAGGGAGGGAGGGAGGGAGGGGAGGGGATGGAGGGGAGGGGAGGGAGGGAGGGAGGGGTGGGAGAAGGAAGCCCAAGGTGATGCTGGGCTGGCAGAGCCAGAGGTCTGGGAGGTGGAGCTCACGTGGCTGGGCCACCTGGCTGACCCGGTGCTGTTGCAGGATGCAGGCCCGGGAGGTGTCTGTCTGGTGGGGGTGGGGGGTGGCCTGCTATTAAAATGGGGCCAGGCCTGGCATTGTGTCTGCAGCGCTGGAAAGAGCCCTGGGGCTGAAGCTCACTCATTCCTGGCCCAACTGTCTTTCTCCCATGAGACAACCTAGCTTGGTGGGAACATTTTTCTTCCCATTGGGTGAGGCTCTGTGTGTATGTGTGTGTGTGTGTGTGTGTGTGTGTGTATGTGTATGTGTGTGTGTGTGTGTGTTCATCTACCCCACTAGCAGCCCCGGAACTTCTAGCTTCCTACGTGTCCATAACAATGCCAGATCCAAATCACTGCCCTGCCCGCCCTGACCAGAACCCACAAGGGTAACCTGCAGACATTAGACCCGACAAGCACAATTGAGGTCATGCTCTGGACGATCCGGATCTAAAAGTAAAATTCCCTCAGCCCTCACCAGGTTAGCAAGCCCAGAAGATCCAACCCTGGGTGTTTGGGGACTTGCATCCTATCTGCCTGCAGTCTGGCCGAGAACTGGACATGCGGCTACAAGGGGGCCCTTTGGAAAAGAAGAAAACGTTGCTGGGCTGCCGTCCCTGCTCTTGTGAAGGCCCTAGAGAGTGGGCTGTCAGGGACATGTGCTCTGCAACAAGAGAAAGGACTCATTTCAAGACTTCAGGGCTGCATTTTGCACCGGGGTCGCCCAGCTGGATGCGTGGGCTACCACTGATGCCCACCCTATGCTGCCCTCTCCTCCCAGCACAACAGAGGCTGCCTCAGCGTGGGGGCTGGGGGTCTGGGCTCAGGGGAGAGGGGTGGGATGTGAGAAGTGAGATGTTCTGGGTCCGAGGCGGGCTCTCTCCTGCCTCAGGTGCTGGTCCCCAGTCCCCTGCTCTGCTCCACGCGCCACATGCACAGACACACGCAGACCACCCCGGTTGCCTCAGTATCTCTCAAGCAACCTGGACTTCTCCTGGGGAGGTTCTGGTGACAAGGAGACTAGCTAAAGGTTACAGCCACTTGTCACCTGGGATGTGGTTGGTTCAAACCGGTGGGTGCCAGAGGAGTAGCTTGCATACCAGACCCCCAAGACTTCGTACAAAAATATAAATTAAAAACAAAACAAAACCATATCTCAGTAGTTTTGTATATTGGTTACATGTTGAAACGATCACATTTGGGCCACACTGAGTGAAATAAAATGTTATTAAAATTAATTTAACTTTTAAACATTTAAAAAATGTGACTACTTAGATGTTTTAAATTATGTAAACAGCTTGTGTTGCACTTTCATTGGTCAACTCTAGGTGAAAAGGGTTCAAGGCCTAAAAGCTGAAGAGTCAGGAGGATGTGGGGTACTCCCCCAGCACCACCTCGAGACCAGCCTGGACAGGGTTCTCAAATCAGCATGCCAGGTTTTTGTTGGGGGGATTGGGGAGTTGGAGAATTTTTCAATGTTCTGTTTTCAATTCAATGATTTTTTTTTTTAATCTTTTACAGACAATTTGCAGATCATTTTTTCTTAGACGGCATTTTCATAGTGTAAGATTTTCATTTCTGAAGTCAGTGATTCTCAAACTGGAATCCTCAAGACATAGTCACAGGAAACGATACATTTTGTTCTCTCCCTTCAATAGGTTTACACTCAACACAGCTTGAGAAATAATGTTCCTGGGCCTCCTCCTTTGTGGGTGGGACTGTGATCATTTGGCAGCCCCGTCCCTCCATCGTTCCATGGACCCCCACCTCTCCCCATGTCCCCACCCCCCTGAGAGACACTTGGGGTTGGGAGGAGGCTGAAACAGATGCCCTTTTTCCACCCTTCTTCCTGACATTTCAGGACCCCTCCCTGATATTCCTAAGAGACTGAAGGGTCCTCTAGCCTTCTGCAACATCTATTGCAACCTGTGAAGCTCAAGGTGGGGGGGTGTAGAAATGGGATGAACTGGAGATGAGGTGGGATGGGCTTTGCTTCAAAAGTCACGTCATCAAGAGCCTGCCACCCACAAGGAGGCCACCCCAGTCGCACCCAGGCCTGAGTGAGATCGGTAAAGGCACAAAGAACCAATTTCTTAGGATTTCCCACCACTGTATGTGGAATGTGAACCAAAACGCATTCACATGAGAGATAAAGGGGTCCATGAAAGTTCTAATTGCTCATATAATGATTACCACGATGTACTTTTCAAAATAAGATAATGTCACGTGTGTATGTAAATCGCTTTGGAAACCCAGCATCCCCCCTGAACCCCTCCACCCAGTCACCCTTCAGGATCTGCTGGGAAATGTCACCTTTGGAGGGGCGGTTCGGTGGAGACCAGAAGGGTAGGAAGGGTCTATCTGGACAGGGGAGAAGGGACCCACTGTTCCAGAAAGCCCCTCCACCCCGGCCCCATCTGGGCCATCATCTGTTCTCCATGTGCCTCTTGGCCGTGGGGTAGCTGGGACGGCACGTGTCTGTTGGTATATTCACCCACCCACTTCCAGTGAGCTTTGGGGCAGGACTGGGACCTTTCCCTCATGCCTAGTCCCCAGCCCCTGCCCACTCCCTTACTGTCCAGCCCAGAGTCTGCCCACCCAAGAGAAGCCCGAGGCCTGTACCTCTGGCCTTTCTTCCACCAGTAGGAGCCAAGAAGGCAAACCCTTTTCCTCAGCCTCAGGGCAGGCAAGAGTTTGGGCTGAGAGTCTCATTTTCCTTTTAAGATTTATTTTATTGTCTAGGAGAAGGTGTGTGAGAGAGAAAGACAAAAGGGGAGGGCCCAGAGCAGCCTCCATCGTTTTTACGGCATTAGTTGTGCCATGGTCTCATTCCACACGGGTGGGTTTGGGGCCACACAGGGCCTGCCACATGGGAGGTGAGAACCATCGCCGCCATCCTGGGGGTTACCGGCTGCACCGCAGTTCAGCATATGAGTTTACAAGGGCGGGGCCAGGATCCCGTCCCCAAACCTTGCGGTTGCAAGGCAAGCACTCAACCTGCTAAGCTGTCCCGGCATCCCCTCCCTAAAGCTTTTTATTTATTTATTTATTATTGGTTTTTGACAGAGAGAGAGAGAGAGAGAGAGAGAGAGAGAGAGAACTGAACTGGGGGAGCTCCCAGTTCAGCATATGGGTCCACACGGGCCGGGGCCGGGACTCGATCCTCAGTCCCTGGCGCTGCAAAGTGAGCGCTTAACCCACTGAGCCATACGGCTTCCCCTCTAAAGCTTTTTAATAAGCCATTAGCTCTAGGAATGAGCCCTTTGGCTGGTCTGGAACTCTCTCCTCCCAACAGGGAGCCTGGCAGAGAAAGGCTGAGTGGGTTCAGACAGTGGGCTTGGGTCCTCTGTCCTCCTCCCCTAAATACAAACAAGTAAATAAACGGAGCTCCGAGTGGGGGCCTTTCAGGGCTGGGAGTGCCCCCTTCTGGTGACTGTGGTGGTGGGGGCAGCAAGGGGGCATTGTGGGATGGGCCCTGTGGTTCCAACGTGTAAAGGGCCATTGCAATGTCGTGCCTGCATACAGAGCCCTGAGTCAGATCCAGGCCATGGGGGGTAGGGGACCCAGGGCAGGTGAAATGTCTGCCTTGGGGCTCAGTGGGCCCACCAGTCCGCCTTAACCATTCTCTAGCTGCTTCCTACCGTCTCCTGGAGCAGAGGTGACGCTGCTGCCCTGAACAATGGTGGGGGCAGCACTGATTCAGAACGCAGCATGGCTGCACCAATGAGACGGGGCCCCCACTCCAGCCACCCTTCCCAGCACATTCTTCCTTTTCCTGCAGGCTCTTGAGCAACAACAAAATCACTGGGCTCCGGAATGGATCCTTCTTGGGACTGTCCCTGCTGGAGAAGTTGTAAGTGCTGGGGCCAAGTGGGGTAGAGGTGGGGGATGGATGGGGGTGGGGGTCGGGGGAAGAGCTCTGTCCCAGGAGGCTGAGGAACACAGGTTGCTAAGGGGCCCCACAGCCCAGTCCCTGCTTGCTAAGCAGGTCCAGAGTCAGACCCACTGGGACGCTGCGACCACCCGGTGGAGGTCAGAGAGGGGCTGGTCCTTCATCAGTGACAACGGAGAGAGAACTAGGGAAACACCCCTGGTCTAGGCGGGGCTGGGCTTAGGGAAGCTCATTAGTGCTCTTTAATGAGCAATCATATATGAGGGCTGAGCCCTCTAGCTGAGCACCAGCCTCAGCCCCTCCCAGCCGGGGCCCAGCATAAAGAAAGGGCTGAGAGTGGATTTAGTGTGACCAAGACCCCTCCCGCCTTCCCTAAAAACAAGTCAACAAACAAAGCCCCAAGGGGCCAGAGCCCTGAGCTCTGGTGAGGATAAACAAAACCTCTCCCAGAAGGCCTCTTCCCTAAATCACAACCCAAACACAACCGCATCTCCCCTCAGCCCTCGGCCCTGGTTTAGAGCTGCAGCCGCTCTAAACAGCATCCTTCAGGCTGCCCAGCAGACCCCTTCAGGCAGCCTGAGACTCAGGAGGGCACTGCCAGCCCAAAAGAACCTTCTTTGCAGTTGGGGACCTGTCTTGGTCATGGGCAAGTCACTTAAACTGCCAAACAAGGGGACTGAACCAACCCTTCTCTCAGTTCCCTGTTGAGTTGGCACACTCCAGAATCCACAGCATTGGGTCGTGTGTCCTCCACAAAAGACCTGAGCCTACCATCCCTCCCGGACACTGATCCTTGCCACCTCCACCTCCACCTCCTCCAACCTCCTCTCCCGTTTCTGCGCCCCTGACCCCTGCTGGGCATTCCCAAGTCCTCCAACCGGGCCCCTGCCCCCCACTCCAGCCCCTCCCCCCCATATCATTTTGCCTAAAAGGCTTGGATCAGTGAGATGGCGGATACAAAAGAATAAGGCAGAAGCCTGCTCTCCAAGAGCCAAAGAGATTACAGTCTAGTGGAGACCAAGGACAATGCCATATATGTTAGACTTAAGTAGGTTGGGGTTTCCATAAAGTCCAGAGGAGGGATCAGTGAAGGCTGGAAAGTTCAAGAGCACTAGAGATGCAGTAGCTACATGACAAGGAGTTCAGATCTTTAACTATGATGACAATCTTGAGGTTGTCTATGACACCCACTCCAATGGGAGAGCCTCTCTCCCCCAAGCCCACCACCCCACGCGGCAAGGAAAGCTTCATGGACGGGCTGGGTGGGTGGGGGCGGAGGGCAGAGCATGTTCTGTCTGCTCTAGGCGTTTTGGGGGTGGGAGGGGGTCTTGGGATGTTGACCGTAGTGTATGCACACAACTCCGTGACCCGGGGGCCTTCTGACCCTCTGCTCTGCAGCTCACACATGGGGTGGTCTGGGCAAGGAGGAAGAGCTACCACCAGACAGCTATTTAAAGGTCTCCCTGGGCACCCATAAATAGAGCAGGTCACTCTCCCAGAGCAGTTAGCGTTCGGGAGCTCCGGCTCCTACACTCAGCCCAGGCTTGGTCTTAGAGGGCTGAGTGGCGGGAAACCAGATCTTTTGGAGGAAGACCAACCGCAGCTGCCTCTCCAGCCCTCGACTTTGCTCTCCAGGGCCAATCCCTGCCCAGAAATGGCCTCCCTTCTCCTCAGCATGAGCGGGCACCGCTCACAGCCTCACTGTCCTCTTTCCATCTTTACCCTCTCGCGTTATCATCAGAGACCCACTGGGTCTGCCCCCTCCTTGTCCAGCTTCAGTCTCAGGAAGGTAGGTTTTCTGATGACGATGAAAAGATGGCCCTTTTCTTCCCACCCATGCCAACGGACGGAATCGAGCTCCTGTCCCCAGCACTGTGAGCTCATCACCACACAGCAGGAGCATGCAAAGCATGGGGGGCAATCCGGAAAACTGGGAGAACAGTCCAAGAGCAATGACTAACCGCTGAGTCACGTGAGATGGGCCGGAGTAGGGGCTTGGGGGGGGGGGGGGGGGCATGAGAGGGAGCACTCCAATGAGAATTCAGTGTCCTGAGTTTGAGCCCCTGCTCTGCTAGGAATCATTCGAGCCATTCATTCCAGAGAAATGTTTCAAGCCCCCTTTATTTATTACATTTTCATATTTTTTTATAAATCGTAAATCTCCTTTAGTGATGTGCCCAGCTCTGTTCTAGGTATTGGGAGCAAACACAATAGACCAAGTGTCTGCCCTCCTGGGACTTAGCCCTCTGCTGATGGGATCCAGAAAATAGCAAGTAAATGTGTAACATGCCAGGAGACAGTCAGTGCTACAAAGAAACACAAGCAGGATATCGGGGCTAGAAAGCAGTGGGGCGTGGGGGCCGGGGGTGCTGTTGATGTAGTGAGATCTAGAATGGCCTGGCTGACAAGGTGCCCGGGACCTGGCGGGAGAGAGGAACTGGGAAGAATCTGGAGGGTAGAGAGAGCTGCAGTCGGCAGGCTCCCTGAGTCCAGAGGGTGACTGATGAGGCTGAAGGACAGAAGGGAAGTGTGACTGGGAAGTGGTCAGAGATGAGGTCAGAGGGATGCAGGGGTGGGCACCAGGTCTGGGGCCTTGGTTTCTCATCTGTAAGAAGGGGTGCTTTGTAAGGTGCATTATGGGTTTTCAATGCTGTGATCCTTGGATGTGTGTGTGTGTGTGTGTGTGTGTTACCCACGAGTCCTGCATGAGAAGGAAAAGGACAGAGCCTGGCCATGTGGCCGGGCATTGCAGAGGAGGGGAGGCCCCTGGGCAGAGCAGGGCACTGTGGTCAGCAGCTGCCCCCACTTCCCGCGAATGGAAAGGTGTTTTGGGGGCTGAAGGAGTCCAGGGTCTCCAGCCTGGCTGATCACCACTGGATCAGTCAAGGTTCTCCAGAGAAACAGAACCAGCTGGAGAGGGGATGGTGTGTGTGTGTGTGTGTGTTTATATACACTCGTAAATTATTTTATTTCTTTATAAAGAAATTCCTTTTAAGGAAATAGCTCACATAACATGGGGGCTGGCAAACACAAAACCTCTAGGGCCAGCCCGCAGGCTGGGAAGTCAGGCAGGAGTTGACGCTATAGTCTTGAAGCAGAATTTCATCTCCAGGAAACCTCAGTTTTCACCCTGAAGGCCTTCACCTGATTGGATGAGGCCCATCCATAGTATCAAAGGTAATCACTCTCCTTTATTTAAAGTCAACTGATCATAGATGTTAACCACATCTAAAGGGTGTCCCAAACTCATGCAAAATTTGAATTTTGCGTCATTTGTGCGGTAAAGGGTTGCCAACCCAACAAAAAAAAAGACAGCATGAAAGCTGACAGTTCAGGGTTATTAAAAATGGAGCGCTACACAAAAGAACAACACGTTTCCATTGTGGAGCAATGAAAATTTACAATTTTTAATTATAAACCTGTGTTTCCTATCGAAACTACTTCTTGCGTGAATTTTGGGACATCCTTACAAAATACACGCACAGAAACTTAGGTTCATGTTTAACTTCCCGGATGCTATAGCCTGGCCTAGTGGACATGTAAAACTAATCATCACAGCCACTGTCGCACCGTCACAGAAGTGGAGGAGGTCCTGGGTCCTACTCCTCAGGCTGCTAATGCCCCCAGGCGGAGGGGGCCTGGGCACTTCTTACAAGGTATGCAGGCCCTTCTCACGCTCCCCCGGGGCTGGGAACCAGTGGACCAGATGACCCCTAGACTGTGGGCCTATTCATCACACATGAGACTCCGTGGCCTGGCGTGCAGTGGGTGCCAGCAAACACTGACCTCTCTGTCCTGTCCAGCCAGACATCCGGGCTTAGGCAGCTGAGCTCATGGCGGCTTCATGTCCCGAGTCCCTAGCAGCAAGTCCCGTGGGAGGGATGGGCCCACTCTGATACCTGGAGGGGTGAGTGTGGGCTGCTCCAGAAGATGCTGGCATTGCCTCCCCATGGTGAGCGGCCTCTGAGGGGCCAGTGTGATCCTGGGGGGCGGGTGTCTGTATGGTCCCCGTTTTCCAGTGCAGGGCCCTGAGGCTGGGAGGGGGACAGAAAGGGCTAGGAGTGAGAATGTGCCTGAGATGATCCCATGGGAGGACCCACCTGCTAGAGTCTGGGGTTGACGGGGAGGATGGGGGGGGTGGGGACACACCTTATCAGCCAAGCAGGATCGTCAAGAAAACCTGAGACAGGGTCACACAGAGGCCGTTCACAGAGTTCACGGCCAGCTCGTGGAGTGCACAGGAGGGCTCAGACGGCTGCGAGGCCCTGCCTCTGAGCCCTCCTCTCTGCATCCTGCACCCCTCACACCCCTCAGCATGGACAAGCCTGTTTGTTACTCAGAGGAAAGACTTCTGGAGCCCGTGAGGGAGGCAATACAAGGACAGGGAACTCAATCAACTCCGGAGTAATTGAATCCAGCCTCTGTCATGTACCTCCTGGGGGTCTGTCCCAGCCCGGGGTTTTCCCACCTGAGAAATGGGGCAATGCATGACTCCCTGACAGGTCACCATGGGGACAGATGAGCTCATCTAGAAAGAGTCCCTGGCAGCAGGAGCATTCAGTAGATGGCCCTTCCCTTCTCCTAGGAAGAGTTCCAAGTTGCAAGATGTTGTAGGCCCTTCACTGCAGACGGTTTGTCCAGTGTTCCCCCGCTGTGGGTAGGCAGTGGTGGGAGATGAAATGGAGGTACTGAAAGTGCTCCAGGCTGGCCCATTCCCCCAGTGCCTCGCACCTCTGTCAAGATCTCCCCCACCCCCAACCAGGCACCTTCAACAGAGGGCGCATCTCCGCACCACGCTGGGCACAGGGCAGACACCCCCGGAAGAGGCCTAGGGAGCGGGACGGGCGTGCGTGCAAGCGGGTGTGTGCGTGTGTGCGTGTATGCATGTGTGTGTGTGTGTGTGTGTGTGGACACCGCCCCCAGAGGCTGCACGCCTGCAGGAGAGGGCCGGGGGCAGGGAGCCTGCTCAGCCCCAGGATGATTTGTCATTGCCTAATGAGATTAATGAGCCGGGGGGGGGGGGGGGGGGGGGGGGGGGGGGGGGGGGGGGGGGGGGGGGAATGGTATGCAGGGGGCTGGGGTTACTCATTAGAAGCAGATGCTCTTGGGAATGGTGGCAAGTGGGGTCCCGGGGGCGGAGTGCCTTACACCAACCAGGTGGTTCCCATTAATCTGTGGGCGGGGCCGAGGGAGTTCTGTCCCTCCTGCCTTCCCATCATCGCTGCCCCACCCCCCGCGACACGGGGCAGGAATGCGGCCAAGGGGCTGCTGCTCTAGGCTCTGGCACAGCTGAAGGCCAAGAAGGGAGGCTGGTGGGTCCGGGGACAGCCCTCTTGCTCGCTGTTGTAGCCCCAATGCCTGGCACAGGACACGTGCACAAGAAATGCCTGTTGGGTGATATCAGAGATGAGAGGGGCCCGGGGCTGGAGGATAGCAGGGAGACTAGGGGACCATCTTGGATGTTGTCCCTCTCTGCCCCTCTGACAGCTTCTATAACTGCAGGGGTGTTCTGGCCCCCTTCTCAGCCTCCCCTCTCCCTCCCCCAGCTTTCTAATGAACCCTGGAAGTCCTGGAGGACCCAGGGAAAGCTGCTATGTGGCCTTGGAACCTGTAATTTGGTTTTCAAACCCACAAGCAGGGAGGTCTGTTGGGATCATAAAGGCGCCAAGTTTGTGCTGCTCCTCCCTGTCCAAACGTGGTCTGTACACACACATGCACACACACATGCACACTTTTATACAAACTCACACAGTCTTTTAACAGCTGTAGCGAGATATAATTTACATACCGTAAAGTTCTCTCATTTAAAGCAGGCAGTCCAATGGTTTTTAGTCGACTCAGACCGTTGTGCAACCATCATCATCATCTAATTTTAGAACATTTTCATCATCCTCAAACCTTGAATCATTAGCAGTCACTCCCCCTTCCCCCACCGCCTCTTCCCCAGCCCTAAGCAACCACTAGTCTGCTTGCTGTCTCTCTAGATCTGCCTGCTCTGGACGTTTCATATAAATGGGATTGTGTGGTCTTTTGTAGCTGGATTCTTTCACTTAGTATAAAGTTTTTACACGTATCAGCCCTTCATTCCTTTTTATGGCCTAATAATATTCCTCGTATGAATACAGCCCATTTTGTTTATTCACTTATCAGGTGATGCACATTTGGGGTTTGCCACCTTTTGGCTATTAGGAATACTGTTGCTATGCACATTCTTGTACAGGTTTTTGTCACTTCTCTTGGATATATATCTGGGAGTGGACTTGCTGAGTCACATGGCAACCCTTAACTGCCAAACTCTTTCCCAAATAGACTGTACCACTTATACTCCTCCTACCAGTAGTAATGAGGGTTCCAGCCTCTCCACCTTCTCACCAGCACTTGCTATGGTCTGTCCTTTTTATTGTAGCAATCTGAGTGGCTATGAAGTGGTATTTCATTGTGGTTTTGATTTGCATTTCCCTAATAACTAGCAGTGTCGAGCATCTTTTTATGCACTAATTCGGTATTTGTATATCCTCTTTGAAGCAATGTCTATACAAATCCTTTACCCATTTTGTTCAGTTGGGTCGTCTTTTTATTACTGAGTTGTAAGAGTTCTTTATATATTCTGGATAAAAGTTCCTGATCAGTTAATGATTTGTAAATATGTTCTCATTTAGTGGGTTGCCTTTCACTTTCTTAAAAGAGCAACAGTTTGAAATTTTTATTAAGTCCAACTTATCGATCTGCCCTTTTGCTGTTTGTGCTCACATCGCTCTTACACACTCAGCTTCCTGAGCTTCTGTTTTCCCAAGGAGGTTATAGTGCAAGCTTGTTCAACCTGCAGCCCGTGGGCCGCATGTGGCTCAGGGCGGCTTTGAATGCAGCCCAACACAAATTCATACACTTTCTCAAACATTATGAGATTATCTTTTTTTTGCAATTTTTTTTTTTTTTTTTTAGCTTATCAGGTATTTTTAGTGTTAGCACATTTTAAGTGTGGCCCAAGATAATTCTTCTTCCAGTGTGGCCCAGGGAAGCCAAAAGGTTGGATACTCCCAGTATAGGGCATGATTCACTTTCAGAAATCCCACCCCCGCACGCTCCCACCCCTGACTTCTGCCCTCGAGGTCTTTGTTATCCTTATTGACATAGATACAGGGAGAGCTGTGCCAGTCAAGGGAGCCTGGTCTGGGGGGGTGGGGGGCAGGAGGTAGGAGGGATGGGAGGCTCCATCCATATGCTATGCCTTCTCCAGGTTCCAAGACCATGGATCTGTGGCAGCAGGGAGGGGCATGGGATTCCACATCACAGAAACATGTGCGTCCTCATGACCTCACCTGAGAAATGAAGGAATCTGATTAGACTATCCAGAGCAGCGGTCCTAACCTGAGCTCCACAAGCCCCTGGTATCATACCCACAATGTTGGGTGTAGTGCATTTTTCTGGGGTGGGAGTCCACAGCCATCATCGTATTTTCAAAAGGACGTGCTAAGCAGGAGAGGTGCAGAACCACCAACCTATAGGAGCCTCGCGAGTCCATAAAAGTCCCCAAGTTCCTCCTGCCGCTAGGGAGGGCCCAGCCCCAGAGCTGCTTCCCCTACCTTGGGGACCAGGAGGTGCCAGCTCCCTTGTGGGCCCAGCCCCATCAGAGAGCGGCCGGGCCTGTGCTCTTCAGGAGAGGGCCCAGGACTGGCTGCCCTGGACCAACTCCTACAGGCACTGAGGGCTGCCGGGGTCACCGCGGAAGCCCCTCTGCAGGTGTGAGGCAGTGGGGGAAGGAGTCCAGCGCCTGGTGGACGCCCCCCTCTCACAGGCCCCGGCATGGCTGCAGGAAATGCAGGGCAGGAAGGGGCTGGGCCCAACAGGGCCGCCTTGCTCCTATCTGCAGAGTGTCAGTGGGGCAGGCGGGGTGGGGGTTCTCCAGGGGGGCTGGGGAGGAAATGAGAATAAACACAAGCGAGCTAGAGGGAAGGGGTGGGGGGCTGCCGCCTCAGCCCCTTGGCAGCCCATGAAGGGAAGTGACACAATGAGGAATGTGTTTCCCTCTGCCCGCCCCCGCAAGCGGGTGGGAGGCAGAGCCCTGAGAATGGCCAGACCCCAACAGGGGCCAGGGGGCACACGCTGGAACAGCATCGGAGTGGTGGCTGTTGAGGGTGGGCATCTGGGCAGCAAAAGGCGGGGGTGACGGGCAAGAAGGGCACTTTTCCAGGACTCGCCAGTCTCCAGTCTGCAGGAATGTTCTAGGGTCTGCACACTTGAGGGCATGTGTGTGCGCCCTGCACTGGAGCACCTCCCAGCATGCCTGGCCATGGAAGCCATCCCTCGTCTAGGGAGCTGGCCCCTGTGGTGGCTTTTCTTTCCCAAGGGGTTCGGGGTTATGGAAGCCGGCTGAGTCCTTGGTATGAGAGGAAGCTGAGCTATGAGGACCCCTGACCATGGGCTGGACTGAGCAGGGTGTTTCATGGCTCTCGCTCTCTCTCGCGCTCTCTCTCTCTCTCTCTCTCTCTCTCTCTCTCTCTCTCAGTGTGTTTATGTCCCCAACTGGGACTGTCAGAGTGAAAACAGGCCCCTGGTGGGCCGGCACCTCCCCATCCTGGACACCCATTTCCTCTCCCCCCAGCAGGGAGCCAGCTCTGTTAACCCCCTCCTGTCCAGAATGTGGGGATATCCCTGTGGCTCTGGCAGGCAGGGGGGCCAGGAGCCCACAGCCTGTCTGGGCTGCGGGTGGCAGGGGGCTCCACCATCCCCTATCTGGTCTGTGACGTGCTGGAGCTCAGCCCTGAGTTGACCTTGCCACCCTCTCTCAGCACGGTGGGCTACTAGGAGACCCCGTAGGAAAGCCAGCAGGGGGCTGTGAGCTGCCTCCACAGCGAGGGGGCGGGCTAGGTGATTGACAGCTGTGCCCTGAAATCAGATCCTCAGGTCAACACTCACGCGATTGTCAACCTGCTGCATGACATAAATTTAGTTCCTTACTTGCCAAATGGGTACTCCGGCAGCTCGGGGTGGGGGCGGCAGTGGGACATCCAAGCCTCCTGACTCCTCGTCCAGTGCTCACGCCACTCCTGTGTCCCCGTGTTCCGCGTCCTCGTCAGAGGCTCTTCCATCCCATCTCCTGGCACCTACCTCCTCCTGGCGTCTTCCTGACCTGTACCCCGTACCTCCGGCAGGGAGGCTGAGGGCCGGGGTCCTTCATCCAACCTCCTAGCCAGTGCTGAGAAGAGCTGGGGTTTAGAGGGCAATCCAGCCCCAGTGCTTCTGTTGACAGTGAGGCTCCGGGTGCCAGGGGAGCGGTGTGGCCCCCAGAGCGGGAGAGGTGCGAGGGCCTCCCCACTTGCCTCCCACAGGGACCTGAAGAATAATGTCATCAGCACCGTGCAGCCCGGGGCCTTCCTGGGCCTGGGGGAGCTGAAGCGCTTGTGAGTGGCATGTCCTGTCCCCCCGAACCTCCCAGCTCTCCCCTTATCCCTGGAGCAGGTCCCATGGATCCCATGGGCACCACCCCTGTTCTCCCAACCTCCCCCACTGTCCCTTCTCATTCCCTCGCCGCTACCCCACCCCCACAGCAGATTGGTTGTGGGCAGACATGTCAAGCCCCGACCCCGTCTCCATGGTCACCCCACTCCCCACACAAGCCCCAGCCACGCCGTGTCCCTCCTGAGCTCACCTGTGTGCCACCACGTGCCGGCTTGCTGAGGCCGTGTGTGTCCCTTTAGAGACCTCTCCAACAACCGGATTGGCTGCCTTACCCCTGAGACCTTCCAAGGCCTCCCCAGGCTTCTTCGACTGTGAGTGAGGGGAGAGGGGAGGGAAGAGGCTCACCCGCAAAGGAGGGTTTGGAAGGAGGAAGGCAGCCCCAAACCCTCACAGGTCCCCACATACTCTTCACCCCTCCCTCCCTCCCTCCAGCACCCCGAGACCATACGATCCTGTCTGTTCCTTGCCCTCTGCAGAAACATATCTGGAAACATCTTCTCCAGTCTGCAGCCTGGGGTCTTCGATGCGCTGCCGGCCCTTAAGCTTGTGTGAGTACCTCTCCCCAGCCCGAGGACTCAGACCCCCACTTCGTTCCTCTGTCCAGGAGGGAGACACCTAGGCATCGGGACCGCGGTGTCCAGCCTAACGAGGAGGCAGGACGGACAATGGCTGAACCTCCACCCTATCGGCCTTCCTGAGATTGCCAGGCTCCTGCCCACGTACCCGCAGCTCCGCCTTCCGCCTCAGTCCGTTCCTGGGGCGCTGCCCCCATCCACGAGCCCACACTCCTCTGCTCCACTCCGCAGGGACTTGGGCACCGAGTTCCTGACTTGTGACTGCCGCCTGCGCTGGCTGCCGTCCTGGGCCCGCAATCACTCCGTGCAGCTGTCGGAGCGCACACTCTGTGCCTACCCCAGCGCCCGGCACGCCCAGGCCCTGAGTGGCCTCCAGGAGGCGCAGCTGCGCTGCGGTGAGCAAACCCCCACCCTGCGCACCTGCCAGGGGCCCTGCCTGGCTCCAGGCTCCCTCTGCCTGGAATATTTCTGGCGGGGGAGGTGGGGGGAGGGGGTGAAAGCTCTTGGGGCGTCCTTGTCCTCAGATCCCACTGCAGGTCATCCGCCACCAGCTCTTCTAAACTTCCTTTGGGGCTGCCGCTTTATGTTTTTGTATAGCCTTGCCTCTTGAGTGTGCGCTGGGAGGAAGCACTTCTACGTGTTTATCCACAACCTTCCTGCTCCTCTCGTGTGCTCCTGTTTCTGGGGACTTCCTCCTGCCCCCTTTGCTTCCCTGGGCTCCAGACAGAGTGGGCCTGGCCCTGCGGGTCCTGGACTCTCCCATAAGCCTGCAGGCCCACGTGCCTGTGCACTCAGGCACGGCTTCCCGGGTCTCTTCCCACAGAGGGCGCCCTGGAGCTGCACACGCACCACCTCATCCCATCCCTGCGCCAAGTGGTTTTCCAGGGCGACCGGCTGCCCTTCCAGTGCTCTGCCAGCTACCTGGGCAATGACACCCGGATCCGCTGGTACCATAACCGGGCCCCCGTGGAGGGCGACGAGCAGGCCGGCATCCTCTTGGCCGAAAGCCTCATCCATGACTGCACCTTCATCACCAGGTAAGGCCCCTGCTGCCCCTGCTCAGCCAGGGCAAGGGGTGGGGGTAACCACCGCACCCCTTGCCTCCCTCCCAAAGGAACAGTGCTGTATGGAAACCCAGGACTAAGTCACAGGTAGTCTGGGTAGGGCATAGAAACTAAATGCTTGATAGAAAACAGTGATTGTGTCTGACAGTTCTTTAGAGCTTGTACAATATACAGTGAGTCTCGCCTCTATGATGAGACTTAAGATGGGGAAACTGAAACTTCAAAAAACAATATTAAAAAATATATATATATATCAGAAGGCCAACCAGAATGGAAGGAGCATGGAGTTGTATCCCTCACTCAGTTACAGAATAACGACCCTGGAGCTCCTGCCCTGTGTGCTCTGCAGCAGGGCCCCTGGGGGTGGCCGGGCCAGGGGTGCTTGGGGAGGGCGACGTGGCCCCAGCAGTGTCTCAGGGAGCCTGCTCTCCGCCCGCAGTGAGCTGACCCTGTCTCACATCGGCGTGGGCGCCTCAGGCGAGTGGGAGTGCTCCGTGTCCACCATCCAGGGCAACGCCAGCAAGAAGGTGGAGATTGTGGTGCTGGAGACCTCCGCGTCCTACTGCCCCGCAGAGCGCGTCGCCAACAACCGCGGGGACTTCAGGTTCAGTGTGCTCTGCTGCCCCAGAGACCCAACCACAGTCCCCGAACCAACCTCCCCAGCACCCCCAACTCCTGCGTCTGAGACCACAGGTGACCAGGGTCTCCCCAGTGCGCTCAGAGATGGAGAAAACATTTCCACTGGGAATTCAGCTCCAAGCCCCACTGCTGAATTTAGGGAACGTCTCACGTTGTGTAAAATCACCCTCTGAGATGTGCTATGCAGCACAAAAAGGTTTTCATCTGCTTCCTTACGGTAATAGTTTGCAAAGCTCTTCCCCACAAATACCACATTCAGTATCCCAATGGCCATCTCAGTTAAAGATGGGTATGATTCTCCCCATTGTACAGCTGAGAATACTGAGGCCCAGGAAGGATACGTGATTTGAACTCAGGACGCAGAGTCCGGGCCCCCTCATAGCACTGTGATAGCGCTAACAGAACAAACACAGAGTTACAAAGAAGGCAGAGCTTGGGAACCCCGTGAAGCCTAGCCCCAAACCTCTCTTCTGGATCTTTCTGCCAGGTTCTCAGGGCGGGGAAGGGGCTCCTGGCCCGAGGAGCCTGGGTCATGGGCAACTCCTGCCTCTGCCCCCAGGTGGCCTCGCACTCTGGCGGGCATCACAGCCTACCAGTCCTGCCTGCAGTACCCTTTCACCTCAGTGCCCCTGAGCGGGGGCGCCCCAGGCACCCGCGCCTCCCGCCGGTGTGACCGAGCTGGCCGCTGGGAGCCAGGGGACTACTCCCACTGTCTGTACACCAACGACATCACCAGGGTGCTCTACACCTTCGTGCTGGTGAGGCCAGGGGCACCGCATCGGCTCTGGTTCCAGGGAAGGGGGAGGAGAGACGCCTCGTGGCTGCTCATCCAGTGAGGGGCTCCTGTTCTTCCAGGGTGGGGGATTCAGACCCCCAAGGCCACACGAAGGAAGCGGAGGCAAAAGCATCTTTATCCCCCAACACATCCCACTGTCCCTGGGCCAGGCGTGCGAGAAGTGGGAGGCCCTGAGTTGTCATGTGCTCCCTCCCTTTCATGGGCCCCCTGTCTCGGTTAGACCCAGCTGGGGGGGCGGGCGGCTAGACCCTGCTCCTCAGGTGCTGTCGCCCCGAGCATCCCCCTAGGAGCAGTTCTGGGGGAGAAGGAACAAGACTGGACGGTCCTCTTTCTCCCCCCGACATCTCCAGATGCCCATCAACGCCTCCAATGCTCTGACCCTGGCCCACCAGCTGCGGGTGTACACGGCCGAGGCGGCCAGCTTCTCAGACATGATGGACGTCGTCTACGTGGCTCAGATGATCCAGAAATTTTTGGGTTATGTGGATCAGATCAAAGAGGTGAGATTCACCTGGGCCTCGGGGGCCTCCCCCCACCCCCACTGCGTTTGCTCCAGCCTCTCACACCGCAGCCCCCGGGTCCCAAACGCCTCCGTGACACCCCCTCCGCCACCCCCAGCTGGTGGAGGCCATGGTGGACATGACCAGCAACCTGATGCTGGTGGATGAGCACCTGCTGTGGCTGGCCCAGCGCGAGGACAAGGCCTGCAGCGGCATCGTAGGTGCCCTGGAGCGCATTGGGGGCGCCGCCTTGAGCCCCCACGCCCAGCACATCTCTGTGGTAATGGGGGTCAGCACGGAGGGAGCTGCCGGGGGAGGGTGGCTGG
This sequence comes from Craseonycteris thonglongyai, assembly GCA_004027555.1. Classification (NCBI taxonomy): domain Eukaryota; kingdom Metazoa; phylum Chordata; class Mammalia; order Chiroptera; family Craseonycteridae; genus Craseonycteris; species Craseonycteris thonglongyai. The sequence goes on from PVKE010007532.1 coordinate 31,344, forward strand.
CACCGGGGATGGCGTGTGCAGTCATGGGGACTTCCGTTCCCTGAGAACAGGGAGACATTTCCACGACCCACCGCTGGACGGTGCTCTGTGGCTTAGTTGGGGCAGCAGAACTCAGGTGTTAGGGGAGGAACAAGATACTAGGTGGGGCGTGAGTGAGTGGGAAGGACCTAGGAGGAAGGAGACCGGGGGCCGGGGAGACCCCATGGCCGACACACGACCAGCCAGGCCTTGCGAGGACAGCGAGGAGTACGCGCCCTGAGCAGATCTGCAGAGAGGGGCTGTGTGGGCCCAGGCAGGAGAGAGGCACACGCATCTCGCCGCGTGGGGTGACCAGCTCCCTGTCCCCAGAACTCGAGGAACGTGGCGCTGGAGGCCTACCTCATCAAGCCACACAGCTACGTGGGCCTGACCTGCACCGCCTTCCAGCGGCGGGAGGTGGGTTCGCTGGCTGCCCAGCCCCTGGGCCTGGGCCTGGGCCAGAACCCCTCCCCGGAGCCGGAGCCCCTGGCGGATCAGCAGCTCCGCTTCCGCTGCACCACCGGGAGGCCCAACATCTCTCTGTCGTCCTTCCACATCAAGGTGGGCACCGGGGCAGGGAGGTGCTGAGATGTGGGTCCCGGGTGGGGGCGGGTGGGGTGAGAGGAGGGGCAGGGCCACAGCGGAGCCCTCGTGGCCCCGGGTGTTCCTGAGGAACTCCTGTGACCACCCCCAGAACAGCGTGGCCCTGGCCGCCGTCCAGCTGCCGCCCAGTCTGTTCTCGTCCCTCCCGGCTGCCCTGGCCTCCCCGGTGCCCCCGGACTGCACCCTGCAGCTGCTCGTCTTCCGAAACGGCCGCCTCTTCCGCAGTCACGGCAACACCTCCCGCCCTGGCGCTCTGGGAACTGGCACGAGGCGCGGCGTGGCCACCCCCGTCATCTTCGCAGGAACTAGTAAGGGGCTGACAGCCCAGGCCGCAGGGGTCCCCCCGGAGGGTCTGCCCTGTGCCTCCTTATCCTGCCCTTTCCCTCGCCCGCTGTGCCCCCTACTGCCCTGGGGGAGGTGGCAGAGGATGGCGGCCGGTCACCATTTCCAAGGAGCATGGGGGACAGAGATGCCTCTAAAGAAAGGGGTCGGTCGAGAAAAGGCTCAGGGAGACATTAGATGTTATAGCCCAGGTTTCAAAAGGGCTGTGAGCACAAACCCTTGACCTCAGCAGGCTTCCTTCCGTCCCACCTTCCTCACCCGGTGCTGGTTTCCCTCTGGGGGTGCCCTCCTGAACCCTCTCTTCACCGGGGTTTCCGCTCCCTCAGCATTACCTTCTACCTTCTCGTCCCTGACCCCCGCCCTGGCGTCCTCTCTCTGGGGACACGTGCCCGTCATGCTTTTGGGCACTTAGCGTGGGCCACGTCCCAGTGCTTTTATTGAATTCATCCTAGCATCTCCCTAGTTAGACTGAGACACCGGAGTAAGGTGACCAGATGTCCCGCTTTTGGCAGGACAGTCCCGATTTTTAACAATTTGTCCTGAGTCCCGCGGCGTTTTAAAAAAGTCCCGATGTTTGGAAAGAATGCACGACAAGCTAGGGAACGGCAGGAGATAGACCCAATTTTTAATCAAGACCCCCCTCCCCCCCAGTCAATGGTGTCCCGCTTTACCAATGTTAACATCTGGTCACCTTACCCCGGAGGGCAGCCCCACGTTGGGCATCTAACTATACGGACCCTAACTATGCAGACCAAGCACAGCCCACAGCCGGCCCAGCCGTGGCCCGTGCCTGTTCGGCGGCGGCGGCTCCGTCCCGCTGGGCCAGCCTCCCACGACCTGGTCCGTGGCCCTGTGGACTCCCCTTCTCCCCATAGGTGGCTGTGGCGTGGGGAACCTGACGGAGCCTGTGGCTGTGTCGCTGCGGCACTGGGCCGAAGGGGCTGAGCCTGTGGCTGCTTGGTGGAGCCAGGAGGGCCCGGGGGGCCCTGGGGGCTGGAGCTCCGAAGGCTGCCACCTCCGCTCCAGCCGGCCCAACGTCAGCTCCCTGCACTGCCAGCACTTGGGCAATGTGGCCGTGCTCATGGTGAGTGTAGCGGGACTGCGGGGAGGACGGGGCAGGGCATGAGTGACGTGGGGGCAGGGTTCTCGGGTCACCTGGGCAGCAGTGACATGCAGAAAGGACAGCAGCCTTGTCAGGTCCCAGGTAACTGTCAGGACGCACAGGGAACTGTCTCTGGTCTTCCCCATACCTTTGGTCTTTGAGGAGACAAGGCGATCCCGTCTGCACTCACACGTTGAGGGGGATCTAGAACTGCCCAGCCTCGTCCTTGCTTCCTGCACTCTCTGAGACCAAGATCGTTAAAGTGGAAAAAAGAGCTGGGAACACCTCTCTTTTCTGGTCACCGTCTTCACTCACCCCTGTGCAGTTCCCACCTCCTCGCATCTTACACCCCACATTCTCAGATCCCGAGGAGGCCGCAGCTGCATTTTAGACCAAACCTTCCCTCCTTTCATCTCCACCTTCCAGGCTGGGGGCCTGAAGCATCCCCAGAAAGGCCGGCAGCGGATGATGAACGCTACTGAGACCAGCTTTCTCGGGGGGGGATGTCCTGGCGCTTCCATGTTTGCCGACCTGGATGCTCCAGGCCTGGGGAGAGGGAAGCTGGCTAGGACTTCATGGGACAACTTCTGGCTTCCTCGTGCTCACATCCTCATTCCCACTCTTTCCAGGAGCTGAGCGCCTTCCCCAGGGAGGTGGGGGGCTCAGGAGCAGGGCTGCACCCGGTCGTGTACCCCTGCACAGCTTTGCTGTTGCTCTTCCTCTTCTCCACGATCATCACTTACATCCTCAACCACAGGTGGGGGCTCCTGCAGGAAGGGGGCATGTAGTGGGAAGGCTGGGGCCTCGCGAGGTGCTGGCAAGCGTTCCTTTCCCAGGTGGGTCCGCGTGACTTACCCAAGCTCCTGCCTAGCACGTCACTGGAAGGTTCTGGGGCTGGAAAACACAGTTTGGGGCTTTCCTTCCCTGGGGCCGTGTATTATAGTCACTCAGATATCTGCCACCTCCTCACTGGCCCTCCCAATGGCCTTGAGATCCCATGGGCCTGGCCTAGAGCTAGGTGGCCCATTAATTAAAGGCTGTTTCTGGGGCAGCTCCATCCATGTGTCTCGGAAGGGCTGGCACATGCTGCTGAACCTGTGCTTCCACATGGCCATGACCTCTGCCGTCTTTGCAGGAGGCATCACACTCACCAACTACCAGGTGGTCTGCCAGGCGGTAAGCAGGAGGGGCTGGGGGGCTCCCCGATTAGGGAGGTGCAGGGGAAGAAGAAGGGGCTCCACACTAATGGGCCCCAGCTCCATTGTTGTGTGTCCAGTCTTGCCTGTCAGGGCAGGGGGGCAGGAGAGTGTAATAAAGGGGGTAGGAAGCAAAGGAACAAGGAGGGGGACTTCAGAGTGGGGACTGGGGACGAGCAAGACAGCAATGGCAGGTCGTGGAGAGTCACCGGAGCGGGAGAACACCCTGGAGGGGAAGCAGAGAGGATCGCAGCAGGGACAGAACCTTGGGGAGAATCGGGGTGTGGCTGGGGGCGCACGCAGGGCCAAGGCTCGGGGATGGCCCCAGGAGCAGCAGCCAGCATCCAGCCTCAGAGCCTCGGTCCCGCAGGTGGGCATCACTCTGCACTACTCGTCCCTGTCCACCCTGCTCTGGATGGGTGTGAAGGCCCGCGTCCTCCACAAGGAGCTCACTTGGAGGGTGCCCCCTCCACAGGAAGGGGACTCTGCCCCACCTGCTCCCCGTCCCATGCTCCGGTACGTGCCTCTAGCTGTCAGCTCTGCAGTGCGGAGGGGCTCCGCAGGGAGCATGGGACACCGAAATCTGTCCCCCGAGGGTGGATGCAGGGCGGGTCCAAGGTCCTAGGAGACCACTCTCCAAAGATGGCAGAGGTAAGGCCCCAGGGGGCCCAAGGTCATGCAGTGGTCACATCCTTAGGGCCTCTCAGGCATGACAAGGCCAGGAAAGGAAGTGACTCCTATGTTGCCAAGGCAGGGCACTGAGCAGGGGTCCTGGGAACCCGAGTGGCACCCCCGACTTCTGTCCTATTTCTGGGGAGACGGCAGTCCTGGCCTCTGTCCCTTACAACAGTTTTGGCCAAGTCCCCTGTCCCCCCCCCCACCACTGTGCCAGGCCTTACATGCCTGACAAAAAACATCTGACAATTCAAAGGGATGACAAAGAGACCCCGAGTCAAGGGTTCTGCGCCCCAGGCTCCTCCCCCTTGTTCCCCATCTCTCTGACCGCCCCCAAACCCCATTCCTCTCCAGGTTCTATCTGATCGCGGGAGGGATCCCGCTCATTATCTGTGGCATCACAGCTGCTGTCAATATCCACAACTACCGGGACCACAGCCCCTAGTGAGCATCGTTCCTGCCTGCCCCAAACCTGCCCACCCTGGCACCAGATGCCTCTAACTGCACTGGCAGGGGCACCTGGCTGGCCCACCCACGCCCAGCATGTTGATGAAGCCAGTTTCTGCCAACTCACTGTCTCCTGTGTCCCCAAGCACCCAGCCTGTGGTCCCTGCCTCATCCCCTGCCCGTGTTTCCCCTCAGCTGCTGGCTGGTGTGGCGTCCGAGCCTAGGAGCCTTCTACATCCCGGTGGCCTTGATCCTGCTGATCACCTGGATCTATTTCCTGTGCGCAGGGCTGCGCCTGCGGGGTCTTCTGGCACAGAGCTCCAAAGGGGGCACCGGCAGGGTCTCCCTGGACCCAGGGGAGGAGCTGAGGGGCTCCACCAGGCTCAGGAGCAGCGGCCCCCTCCTGAGTGACTCAGGTTCCCTTCTGGCGACTGGGAGCGCCGGGGTAGCTACACCTGGGCCCCTGGAGGATGGTGATGGCCTCTATTCTCCGGGAGTCCAGTTGGGGGCGCTGATGACCACGCATTTCCTGTACCTGGCCATGTGGGCCTGCGGGGCTCTGGCCGTGTCCCAGCGCTGGCTGCCCCGCGTGGTGTGCAGCTGTCTGTACGGGGTGGCGGCCTCTGCCCTGGGCCTCTTCGTCTTCACCCACCACTGTGCCAGGCGCAGGGACGTGAGGGCCTCTTGGCGCGCCTGCTGCCCGCCGGCCTCAGCTCCGCGCGCCTCTCCCCGGGCTGTGTCGGCCGCCCCAGAGGATGGTTCCCCAGTGTTCGGAGAGGGGCCCTCCTCCCTCAAGTCCTCCCCGAGCGGCAGCAGCGGCCACGTGCCACCCCCGGGCCCCTGCAAGCTCACCAACCTGCAGCTGGCCCAGAGTCAGGTGTGCGAGGCGGGGGTGGCGACGCGCGGGGAAGGGGAGTCGGAGCCTGCGGGCCCCCGGGCGAGCCTCACGCCCCGCCACCCCAACAACCTGCCCCACGGGCGCCGAGCGCACAAGAGTCGGGCCAAGGGGCACCGCGCGGGGGAGACGGGTGGCAAGAACCGGCTGAAGGCGCTGCGCGGGGGCGCCGCGCCCGGGGCGCCAGAGCTGCTGTCCAGCGAGAGCGGCAGCCTGCACAACAGCCCGTCCGACAGCTACCCGGGCAGCAGCCGCAACAGCCCGGGCGCCCGGCGCCCGCTGGAGGGCGAGCACACGCTCACGCCCTCCGAGGGCAGCGACACGAGCGCCGCGCCGCTCCCCGAGGCGGGCCGGCCGGGCCAGCGCCGCAGCGCCAGCCGCGACAACCTCAAGGGCGGCGGGGGCGGCGCGCTGGAGAAGGAGAGCCAGCGCCGCTCGTACCCGCTCAACACAGCCAGTCTGAACGGCGTCCCCAAGGGCGGCAAGTACGACGACATCACCATGCCCGGCGCCGAGGCGACAGCGGGCGGCTGCATGAAGACCGGCCTCTGGAAGAGCGAGACCACGGTCTAGGGCGGGGGCGGCGACACTTTAGACCAGGCTGGCCACACAGCCTCGTTGGCCCGGCCTCCGCGGAGGGGGCCTCAAAGGCGCCCATTGGTATGCCAACAGGTTTGAGGTGCCGGTGCCCGGCCCGAACCTGGGTTCACCCGCTTGCGTTCTGGAGGCTGGCACTACTAAAGGGCCATCCCCCTGCGGTAGCGACAGACAATCCCAGGGCCACGGGCAGGGCCCACTTCTGTCCCAGCCCAGGCTAGTTCGGCGATCATCAGTGCCGTCCACAGCAGGGTGATGCATGCAGAAGGGCCCAGCTCAGCCCAGGCAGGCTCCTCCCAAGGTGCTCCCCAACTTGTCCCATGGTCTCACCGGTGTCGTCCGGCTTACCAGGAAACACAGATGGGGAGCTTGAGAACAATGTCCTCCCACCACTCTCTTCTGGTCAGCCATCTGTGCCTAGGGCCCGCCCAGTTTTTGGCAGATGAGCCAGGTAACCAGGTTAAACAAAGGTGCTGCTTTTCAGATGAACTACCCAAGCAGGGGGCAGCGTGAAAAGGCAGCTTGGGGGACCAAGTCGTCCTGTGGAACGGGGGCAGGTGCACAAGTAGAGAGGGACACCATTCCCATACAGCAGGGCCCTGAGGTGACGCTTGAGGACAAAGCCAAGGTCCTACGCCAAAGATAGCTGCCAGAGCGTGGGGATGACCTGAGGGAAGCAGAGAGCAGCGCTTGGACACAAGGCGGCAGCTAGCTACGCCGGAAACCCACTCCTGCAAGCGATGCTCTGAAGGGGCTCCACTTCAGGGATGCAAGTGGTGTTGGAGAAAGCACTTACTGTTCAGTTACAACACCCACGTCCCTGCTCTCGGCCTTCCAACCCCACGGAACTGAGGAAGAGCCCCTCTCTGCCTCCATGAGGCCACACGCAAGACCCGTTCCAATCGCTTGCTCTCTAGCTCCATATTAGGGAAAAGCCTCCAAAACATGAAACCAGCTTCCTGCCTCCCAGAAGCCCAAGCCAAGTCCTCCAAGGCGGTGGCAGGGTCCCTGCAGCTCCCCTGGGGCCCGCGCCTGCACTCCATGTAAACATCAGCACTCACAGTTTTCCCAACCAAAAGAGCAACCACCAGCCCATTACAAGACCCAGTGAAAAGTGGGGGTAACCTGGGGCCTTGTGAGCCGCATTGTGAAAACAAAGCCTGGTGCAGGTCCCCTCCCCCACTCCCTGTCACCCCAGCCTCATCACTGAGGTGAGAGAAGACATGGGAAGGACAGAAAACCCACACGCCTTGGGGTGGATCCTGTTATTTATGCTTTGCTGCACAGGCAATATTGGGGGGGGGGGGAAGCTTTGTATTATTCTTCCACATACGCTGGCTGCTGTTTACATACCCCGCCAATGCCTTAGCACTGGAGAGCTTTTTGCAATATGCTGGGGAAAGGGGAGGGAGGGGACTGAAAAGTGCCAAAGAAAACATGTTTCTAAAAGCTCGGGTTTTATACAATAGAGTGTTTTCTAGCAGATGCCTCTCGTTTTAATATATTAAAAGTGTGCAGAGCCCTTTGCGTTATACCCTTAGTCCACCCACGGTCCTTTTGTTATGAGGTGGAGGATCTCATGACACCACACTAATGAACTCAGGAGCGCATGTGACAGGACACTGGGCAGAGCTGCCCAGTCCCTGTCCTCTGAGGGCTGATAGCGCTGGAAATGGCAACTGCTCCACACAGGCAAGGGGGCCCACCAGCCCTGTGGCAGCATTTCCCATTCAAACCAGGAGCAGGAGGGCCTGAGCCCCTCCCGGCAGTCTAGGAAAGCCATCCACGGAAGTGAGCACCTGCAGCCTGCTCTCTGGCACCCGGGGGGCGCCTCTCCCCAACCAGGGACCCCTACATTCCTTCTGACTCCTGCTCCAGGACCTGGGCTCCGACTCACTGCGAGCCCCTCCGTTCCTCTGAACAGGAAAGACAATACTTAAGGATGGTGACACGCTTACTTCTCTGGATGTAACAGGTCTATTATCAACTACAGTCAAAATGGGAGGGGAGTACCCTGCACGCCCCGGTGTGCATCAGGGAGGGTTGGGACCACCGCTCGTGGCAGTCTGTGCAGCGGCTTGGGCTCTTTGGAAGTCCCTGACTTCCTGAGGGGTACGCAAATACTGCTCTATCTCACTGTCAGAGATGTGCTCATCGCCGGTGACGGTGGAGACCGGGGGCGGAGGGCAGGTCCGCTTTGGGGGCTTCAGCATGCAGGGTGGGAGGAGGAGGGCAGGACTGGCTGGTCGCTTCCCCACAGGCACGGCTAAGGAACCACGGCCGGCTTCCTCTCCGCCCTGTCCTTGCTCCTGTCCCGGCTCCTGCAGCTCCTTCCGGGCCTCTGCCTCGGTTCCGTCTCGGAAGGCCTTGTGCATCAGGGTGCGGCGGTACTGGAGCAGGTCGCCGATGTGCTTCACCACAGAGCGTCTGTCGAGTCTCAGGACCTGCAGCCAGGCCAGCTGCTCAGCCATCCGCAGCAGCACAGCCAGCAGCTCCTGCAGGCGGGAGGCCGCCGGGTAGGGCAGGTCCACATCAGCCAGTTTACAGAAGCGGGCCAGGGAGCACGTCAGGCGACCCGAAGGCTGCAGCGACTGCCACGCAAGGAAAGCCGCCGCTGTGATGATGGGCAAGGGGTGCCGCCCCGTCACCAGCCACGTCCTGTCTGCCAGCTCCACCAACTGCAGTGTGCGCGACAGCATCTTCTCCTTGTCTTCCACGTACTTGGCGGGCACCGCTGGGGAGGCTTGGAACAGTTTCAAGCTGAAATAAACAAAACGAGGGGCTGATCTCTGTGCCTCTGGGGGTGTAGAAAAGCAGTCTGCTCAAGAGGGGAAGGTGCTCTAGCCTCCTGGGAATACTCACGCTGGCTGGGCAGCCAGCTTCATACAGGTACTGATGGAAGACAGGAGGAGTCTTCTGCTTGTGGGGGGAGGCAGGAGAATGCAGAAGGGAGCTAGCATTTGTGGAGCACCCCTGTCAGCCATTACTGAGCGCCTTACTGTTCTTTAACCTATTCAACACCCTGTGCATTTGCAGTTAAAAAAAAACCAAGCTTGCCCATAGTCATCCGGCTCTGAGGTAACCAGGCCTCAAACCCAAGACTATGTGGCACCAACAGCCTTTGCTTTCTACTATATTTGTCAGAAAAAAAGAACACAGCTACTCAAAAAAAAAATTTGCTTCTAACTGCAGCTCGTTATCTAATGTTCTTTCAGCTCCATTCGCAAATGATCCAGAGGCAAAGCTATCATATACAGCCACACAAACACACAAGTGGAGCAACTCAGGAGCCCTTGCGGAGGCTAATACGGACTTTCCTACATCATTAGATTGCTGTGAGGGCCAAAGGATTTTGAAACTACAGCACTCCAGAAATGTAAAATGGGATTAACCTTACTAGTACTAGGCACAGGCCAGGGAGAAGGGATTTCCCTCCCACATCCCTCTAGATGAGCTTTGGTCACAGAGACAGCCAAAGGTAAAAGGATTCGGGTTTAAGGGCCCATCCTATTCCATTGTCTCCCACTAGGCAGATACCTGCTACAGTAGGTGTTCACCAGGTCTGTCAAGCACAGAGATGGGACATCCAGCCCCAGGAGTTTCACTATCTGCATGTAGGTGCCAGAAAACACATCCAAATCTGCATACAACAGGGTGCAGATGGTTGCCATGGTTAAGGGCCAGTTATGCTGCCGGCAGGTGATTAAGACACAGCACCCAACCAACACCTCTTTCTTTTGCAGTCTGGCAGAGCGGATGCCAGGGTGTCTGTATGCCTGTTGATAGTAGGTAACTGCTGTGTCCTCAAATGTTGACGGCAACTGCAAAACTCGACAGAGGTCCCTCACCCGGCGGAGACCTAGGAAAACCCGCAGCAAGAGTTAGAAGGGTCAATGGAGCTATTATGCAGCTCCTAGCAATTTCTACAAAAACTGCTTCCAATACAAGATGCATAAACAACGTTCAGTATCTTTCTACAATGACAGGAGTGACCCTTGGTGAAGTCATCCTCAAGGCACAGAGAAATTTGCAGAAAGACGTCACATTTTAGCCCACCATTTCTTGGGGGAGGCTGATCTGATTCAGGGCCAAGCCAAACTTTGATCTGGATGCTTTGAGTCTACCTCAGACATATCCCTGAGCAGACCCAAAGCTTAGACCGAATCAATGCCTCTCCTACCGTGTTTCCCCAAAAGTAAGACATCCCCCAAAAATAAGACCTACTTACAGTTTTGCCTCTCGCTTAAATACATATAAGGCATCCCCCCGAAAATAAGACCTAGCGCATCTTTGGGAGCAAAAATTAATATAAGACACTGTCTTATTTTCGGGGAAACAGGGTAAGACACTGTCTTATTTTCGGGGAAACAGGGTAGAACCAGCCTACCCTTTATTTCTAACCACCGTTCTCTTCTACGCTAAACATGGTAATGCTGAAATCAGGAAAAGCAAGCAGATGGGCTGGACCACCAGGAGAATTTTCTGTAAAGCCACTGTGACATAAACAGTTGACTCTTACCTTGTTGCTGGCTGCGACCAACTTGTTCATTTTCTCCTGTGCTTCGGGAATATGTTACTTCTGTAAGAGAATGGACAGCAAATAGCTTGTTTAGCCTTTAGCACCAGACCCCTGCCCACCCACCACAAAGCCAGAGAGCAGAACACAAATCATTAGGCATCTGCTCCTTGTCTCACAAAAGGTGTCCATCAACACACATTCAAGGTCCATCTGGTTTTCTATGTCCACAAGCAGTATCCGTTACACAGACTGCGGAAGATTAGCAAGTGGCTCCCAGTGTTCCAACATTTCAGAAATTTCAATACAGATTTGTACCTCCCTGTACATTCAATCCAAGCAATGTTTCTGGCTGCAGATATTGAGGGCTGCACTGGTCAGGGACTTGGAAATCAAAGAAATATGGTTTGCCAATTAAGGATAAACACTACAGCATGCGTTGTATTTGTAAAGAACTGATCCACAGTTTGTCCACCATTACCAGTTTAGGTAAGTTGAGTGGACATTTCTCTTGGCTTCATTTATTCAATGTCTATTGTATCTACTATACATGCCAGATGGTATACTAGATGCTAGGAAAACACAGATGAATGGCCGCCTCTGGCCTCCTGTACTTCACTCATTCACTTTAAGTCGTTTCTCCCTTATTGAAATGTGTACGTGACAAGGAGTGGGCGGGAGATAAGTGGAGTCCAACGTCAATCATTCTACCACCACAGGCTGTACCCACATCCCTGGAAAGGCTGGCATAGGTACCTCGGAGGTTGCCCTCGTCGCTGAAGGTGGTAGTAAGGACCCCCTCTGTGACCACGCAGCCGCAGTCGGAACACACCAGCTGGCTCTGCGAATAGTGCGAGTCTTCCACGAGCTCAGTGGAGCCACACTCAGGACAGCGGCCTCCGCTCGGCATTGCACAACCTGACGGATGCTGTGAAGCTCCCCTACGTCCTTCAGTGTGGAAGCTAGACCTAGACGGGGAACTTTGTATGGGCTGCACCGTTCTCTTCCGGCCAGCGCAGCAGCAATGCTGGTACGGCCTCGCTGCAGCTGCACTGCACTTCCGGTCCGTATCTCTGTAGGTTCGGGTAGAAAGGTTAGCGAGAAAAGGAGGTTCCCAGTCTGGACTATATCTTTGGGTTCCCAGGTATCTGTAGTTAGTTTGAGATGGGCCTGATTAGGGGTTGAATTTGGCTGAACGTTTTACCTACGTGGACAAGAAATTGTTGCCTTTCCAAACAACTCTCCTTTCTAAAGCGTTAGGGGAACCGCAGATTCTCCATTCCTCTTTGGTAATTAATGTTGATTTTGGCACAGAAGAAATTCCGTTCCTAAAAGGGAGAGTAGTGTGGTAGGAAGCAGGAAAATGTATTCTGCTTTACAAAGTGACTTGCCCAAGCAAGTAGTTTCCTCTCTTTGCAGTCTATTTCTCTCAACTATAGAATGAGGGAGTATAATTAAAATCCAGAGTGGCAAACCCAAATGCTTTTAGAGGGTAGGCAAGAAACATCTCAGGGGGTTGGAGTGAAAGAACATGGAGTGGTGAGACCCATGGTAAACTGGAGGGTTCAAACAGATTCAGATGTCTTCAAAAGCTTGAATGTTAAGATGCTCCAAGATTCTGGCTGCAAAGTTCCTAGCTTGGTATAGTATAGATCAAAGAATCATGAGGAAAATTGATGCTATTACTGAAATCAAGTTTACAATTTGTGGATGAAAAAGAGGCCACATACTAAACCTGACAAGCTCAGGGGAGGCCTGTACGTGGGCCTTACAAACTCAGAGACCAAAAGTAACTACATAGGATGGTCTGAACATAAAAATTCCTAAACTAAAAGTGAGTCATGGCAGGTAACCACATCCTGAGCCTATAGCTTCCTTGACAAAGGCCAGTCTTTACCTTAAGTAACCCTGTCTGTTGTCTTTTTTTCATGTAAAATAACATACCCTTGAAATGTCAGATTAATCCCCATTTTTTGGACCACTCAGGGTACAACCACTGCACCAGAGCACAAGACCACAGAAGCCTTCATTGTTATTTTGTTCCCCAAATACCATCTCTATGTGCTATACATGTAAATTATTAACTACCTTGTATTCACCAATGTAACAGAAGTATGTGTCTCTCCGTTTTACTTTTTATCTGATCCCAGAGATTCCCCCCACATTGTTTTCTCCCACCCCCTTAATCTGCCACTAATGGACTTCATGAAGCCTTCCTTAAACCTTCTTCATTGATTCTAATGTGTCAAATAAGCTATAAAACCATCATTCTCCAGAGCGTTTTCTCAATCCATTGAGATTTTTTGCTTCTCAGTAATTGTTGTCTGTTTGGCTCAAATAAACTCATAAATATTCTCTATGGGTTTGGAAATTTCTTCCATAAACAAAATTAAAAATTATATATGTCATTTTGAGTATAAATTAAAAGTCAACAGGGGAAGCTGGGATGGCTCAGTGGGTTAAGTGCTTACTTTGCAGCCCCGGGGACTGAGAATGGAATTCCGGCCCTGGCCTGTGCGAACCCATATGCTGAGCTGGGGAGTGCCCCCAGTTCAGTTCTCACGGGGATGAGACCCCGGCCCCGTTCCTGCCCTGTGCAGCCCCACCCACCTGTGGAATGAAACTATGTGGAAAAACTGATGATGTGCAGCTATGGGGACTGTTCTGGGCCCTCCCCCTTCTCTCTTGTCTCTGTATCTCCCTCTCTCTTTCTGTCAAAAACAGTAATAATAAATCTTTTCTTTAAGATTTATTTTATTGATTTTTGACAGAGAGAAACAGAGACAGAGAGAGACAGAGAGAAGGGGGAGGGCCCAGAGCAGTCTCCATAGTTGACATTAGTGTTCCATATAGTTTCACTCCACAGGCAGGCACAGGGCTGCGCAGGGCATGTGGGTCCGCATGGGCCGGGGCCAGGACTTGATCCTCAGTCCCCAGGGCTTCAAAGCGAGCGCTCAACCCACTGAGCCATCCCAGCTTTCCCAAAATAAATCTTAAAAAAAAAGAAAGAAAAGAAAACAGTACTGTCCCATTCCAAACTGTACTTATGGTCAGCCTAGTTTTAGACAATGTAGTCGGCATCCTTACTGAGGAAGGAAACATGTCCCTGAAAACAACATAATTGGCATTGGGAGTACTTCTTCATGTCATCGTACAAGAACAGCATCAGACTTCTCCTCTCCCTCCAGTTGCACAGATTTTGCACCTAAATGCATTTTTCAGTGAGATTTTATTACAGTCATCTACCCGTGACAGAAGCCTTAAAATTCTTTTCCCAACATGACTCATAGTAAAGTGGAAGATGTGTTTTATGATCCTGCAACCAGCAACTGTAAGTGGTGGAGGGGTAATTCTCTTTCCCAGTCTCGAGTGTGTACCAGCATGAAAGAGCCTGACCTCAGACACTAACTGGCCGGGAGGTGGGCAGAACCCAGGCCAGAAGATGGCGCACTTTGCTAACACATGTAAGTCAGGGGGCTCGCCATTAAGAAATAAATTTAGTTAGGAATTTTATTTGCCTTCCTCCGGGAAATTAGGACAGATACATCATCCTTAGTGCCCTGCCCACTGTTACAAATTCTTCCAAGTTACCATCATTAAATAGATAGTGGTTATCTGTTTAACAGATGCTCTTCAAACCCCTCTCCCACCCCCTTAACTCCACCTCCTTCCTGTGAAACTGGAACCACGTTTCTTGTGTCTGTATCACCAGTGTTCACATGGTACCTGGCACACAAGCTTTTAAAATGCCAAGGGCCCAGAATGGGCTGGACGAGAGCAGAAATCTACTGGGGGAGTGGGGGGTGCTACTGGAAAGACCACCCCCGCCCTGGATCCAGATGGGAACCACTGACCTTAAGGCCAGAGTTCTTTCTAGAGAGACCGAAGATGAAGATACTGATGGCGTGAAACCGGATGGAAGCTCTCCACACGTCCTCCCTCAGTTAGATATGCATGTTCTCATCATTTGCCTGTCTGACTTTCCTTTTTGATTGCATGTCTGTGGAAATGAGCTGGCTTCCTCATCCCTGTGTCCTGGAAGCACCTGATAACCTACAGTGGGGGCTGGTACTTGGTAAAAGGTTGTTCAGCTCTTATAAATACCTGTCCTTGGTTAGGTGGGCCTGTCAGAAACAACCCAGAGACCAAATTTCTCAGAGGCAGTATCATTCTAATAAGAGCAAGTAACCGAGGGAGTTGGGCTGCTCTCAGGTCCTTAATCCAGCCTCACCCCTGGGCTCCTCCCACATCAGTTGACTGAATTGTTGTCCTTCTAAACAGGTTTCACTCTGAGCCCTGAGGACACGCTCTCCTCCTCACACTAAGCCTGGCAGTTGGTTCAGATCTGCGAGCCTTTTCAACAGGATTTCCACCACCTCAGCTCTGTAGTGGGTATTCTTCAACACTTATGGGTGAGACAGCTACCATACAGAACATATAGCCAGGATTATCTAAATCCTGGTGCCGAATAACTTTCCTCCCTCATTCGAGTATTCACTTTCCTCCTTTTCGTTGTTTATTCTGTGACCCCAACACACTTTCCCTTTCATGGGTTGAGAATGAATGTGTTCAACTTGTTGAACTTCTAAGAACAAAGGCATCTGATAATGCTAAGGAGGTGGGTGGGCACAGGTCCCCCGTTTGCTGCATAGACTAGAGCATGCATACCGGTCACCTTACCTGGGACACAAGGCCACGGTTTATCTGGCCTTGTCTTAAGGGAGGATTGAGTTCTATGGCCTCCATTTTCCTTGCCTGTTCCAACCCTCCAGGATTCCAAGTTAATCAGAACATTGTCTCCTGGTCCCCAGTGATCCTAAACTAGGGGTTGGCAAACTTCTTTTGTAAAAGACCAGAGAGCAAATATTTAAGTTTAGTGGGTGATAAGATCTCTGTTGCAACTACTATAGTTAGCCACTGTTGTAACACAGAAACAGCCATAGACAATGACGTAAATGAATGAGCACAGTTGTATTTACATACAACTTTGTGGACACTGAAATATGAATTTCATGTAATTTTCATATATCAAAATAAAAAATAAATTTTAAAAAATTTTTTAAATTAACAAATGTACAAATCTCCAGTATTCAATGTTGTGTTCTTGACTATGGTCAACATTCTATGCCTTACATCTCTAAACTTATTTGTCCTACATTAAAAAGGAAAAGTAGGGGAAGCTGGGATGGTTCAGTGGGTTAAGTGTTCACTTTGCAGCGCCGGGGACTGGGTATCGAATCCCGGCCCCAGCCCGTGTGGAACCATATGCTGAACTGGGGAGTTCTCCCAGTTCAGTTCTCTCTCTGTCTCTGTATCTCTCTCTCTCTCTGTCAAAAAATTAATAAATTAATAAATAAAACTTAAAAAAAAAAAAAAAAAGGAAAAGTAGAAATCATACTTGGCTTAATGGCCATACAAAAATTGAAGACAGGCCATAATTACTGTCCGCTGTTCTAGACCTCCAGGGCAGAAAGGCCAGGAGTTCAAATCCTTTCTTAACTGCTCACTGTGTGACCTTAGACAAGCTGAAGTTCTGATGCCCAACTCATCAGCATAATGGAGATCTTATATCTACCTTGATAAGAATTAGAAATACTGCAGGTTAGTGAACAGTGGGAACTCAGTAAATAGGCCTTCCTTTTGCAGCCAAGGTTCAGCCTAAAGTGAGCACTGGAAATGTAAGGGACAGAAGCCGCTTTCTCTCTCCTCCATGGGAGCCTATCAATTCATCAGGGTGACTATTTTGGGGGTCAGGATACAGGTTTCTGTGTAAAATAGTCAAACATTGAAAGGTTACATGAGGACATTCTCCCGCAGGAGACTGGCTCTGGGAGACTCTGGTCCCATAGAGCTCAAGTAAGCCAGTTTATTTATTTAAGATTTTTTACTTGTTTTTGACAGAGACAGAGAGAAGGGGGAGGGCCCAGAGCAGTCTCCATAGTTGTACGTCATCAGTTTTTCAAGTTTCACTCCACACAGGTGGGCCGGGGGCCGTGCAGGGCAGGAACCAGGCCAGGGGCCTCCCATATAGGAGGCACACCCCCCATGAGCTGGGGGCCAAACTGGGGGCCCCCCACATGGGAAGCTTACCCCGGGGAGAACTGAACTGGGGGCTACACCCAGTTCAGCATATGGGTCCTCACGGGCCGGGGCTGGGATTTGATCCTGGGACCCCGGGGCTGCAAAGTAAGCGCTTAACCCGCTGAGCCATCCCAGCTTCCCCTAACTAAGCCAGTTTTGAATGTGAAGCAACAGCCCCAGCTTTCTCAGGATGGGGAGACTGCAGAGCCCCGAAGATATCACCTACAGAGATGCATCAGGCACAGGACTGCTTGCTTAGAAAATGGCTTCAAGGGCTAAGGGAGCCCGCGCTGCTGACACGTAGGCCAAGGTTAGGGTGGTAACACCATGTAAGGGACTGTTTCCCATGGGGGTCAGGGGCAGCGTGCTCCCCAGCAGGTCCTCATCCTAGTCCAGAGGCGGCTGCAATGACGACCTGAGCGGGGAGTAACCCAGAACGTGTCTGTTGTGGCTACGGCTCTCCCGTGGTGGAGGGTGCTTCGCTGGGGCGGGCTGTCCCTCAGAATCAGTCTTTGTGGCAGAAGACTATAAAGACTCACAGGAATGTTCAAAACTGTCTGCACTTGTTCTCCTCTTCACTTAACAGTGTATCTATTTGTATGAAGGAAAAACACTGTGACAGTCAATCAAACTCAGTGGTGTTACCTCTTGCTCGTGAGGATCTCTCTTCCCAGGTATGAAATTACTTAGAGAAATCTACAGACCAAGTGGGTGGGCTGGGGAATGGGTGAGCCTCAATGAACAGGCCTTTGTTTTATAGTCAAGATTCAGCCTGTGCTCGCTTCAGCAGCACATATACTAAAAGTGGAAGGTTCAGCCTGAAGTGAGCACTTGGAACGCAACAGAAGCAGCTTTCTCTTCACTCAGAGCCTATGGTCCCTGCAGGCTAAGAGGAGGGGTGTGTCAGAGAAGGGGTTAAAGGCGTCCTGTTCTCTGGAGGAGAAAAGGCACAGGGATCTCTGGGCACTGGGCACCGTGGCAGCAGCAGGAATCCTGGAAACGCTGGTCACGCCCCAAGAGAGGCTGTGCAGGAAGACAGAAGACATCTTTATTGCACCCTGTTAAGCTACAGACACAAATCTTTGCAAGGTAGTACCATTTTATTTAGTGTTGTAGGAAATCTTTAGGTTACTTCTTAAAAACAAAGTTAGAGAAATTCAAAAGTCCCAAAGTAACAAAGCAGGAAATAATTCTATAACCCCAAACACTGGGCAATCCTTCAGTTGGAGGGAGGAAGAGGTAAAGTTAGTAGCTCACATATGAGATACCGAGAAACCAGAGTTGAGGTTGGTGTCGATACTTGGAGGTTCAATTCTCCACCTAAGACAATTAATCTTTCAGCCTTGAGAGATTACTAACTAGTAGTCCTAGAAAAGAAAAAAGGGTCAGCTGGGAGCAGGGGCCCAGTGAGGGAAGATCCTGCATAGTTGACCATTAAGTTGCCTCTGGCCTTCCATGCCGTGTGTGGCTGAGGGTCGTGGACCTCCCTCCCTCTATGCCTTTTGAGCTCCCACTGTTAGTAAAGCTGGAACCACACACGTATCCCATGCACAGATGCACACACACACCTCTCCACTCACGTCAACAGCTGTTGTGCATGGCAAAGGGCAGACTTTCTTGCTCCTCCACTCTAATATCCTGATGAGGTTACCAAACAGGGAGAAAAGGAGAAGGCGGGACACTTGTCAAGGTTCAAGGAATGAGATGATACGAAACAGGCAAAGAAGTGATGTTTCTTCAGGGGGCTGAGCTCCAACTGACATTCACTGCCAGGTGTCCGGTATTGATGCGTACAGTACTGCCTGCACTTTCTGGAGGAAGCCAGGCAAGGTCGAGAACAGAGCTGCTCCTGCTTCTGGGGCCCATCAGTCAGGTCAGCATTCATAGCAACTCAGGGCAAGCCCCAGTCCTCCTCGTTAGATGGGCGCACGCCCTGATATACACCGGTTAGAGGAGCCCAGCACCCCAACTCACTAACCCCTGCCAATGGCTCAGAGCAGGCTGAAGCTTTTCCTAGATAAGTTCTCCCCCAGAGTAGAAGTCCTCAAGGACAGTTATTAACTAATGACCTTCAGGTTATCTCCTTTGAGAAGCACAGGAATGCTGTAAGTTGAATTCTTTTTCCAGCAGTGGTAGAAGCCAGACACCCTTGAAGTAAATTGTCCTTCATTCTCCAAGGGTTCCCAAGTGGCATTTCAGAGCACAGGAATTCGCTCCTCCAAGCAGATGTCTCCCTCAAACACTGAGCAAGGCACGGCGACCCCCGAGGCCCGAGCAGGTGTCTGCACCCCCCTCTCCCCCATGAACAGTGCAGGTCTCCACACTGGCGTTCAGGGGAGGAACCCCGGAGCATATCTGCCCACCCAGTGCACCTGGGTTATCACAGTCAAAATACATTTATATCAAGTAAAAAACATGTTGCGGAACAAATATATATATGTACATTTTCAGAGTTCAAGTGAATACACAGTTCTCTTGGTAGGCATGTTAATAAATTTCATAGCACTACAAAAATACAAGTCATCTGAGAAGTTTACAGTGGTCCCCAGGACTGTGGGAGAGTATTAAATAAAACAGCTACACATAATTAAAGGCTAATTAGATAAATCAAGTTACA